>OX411312.1:54626518-54779018 GCA_948150685.1 Rhaphigaster nebulosa | reverse complement strand
ACATCTCTTATGGAAACATCATCATCATCCTCATCTCGTCTTCGATGATCGGTTGGGGTGGAATGCTCTGCCGGTGGAGATGCACTTCGCGGCAATATACTGGTGGTGAGGGCGGTGCCTCCTCAACCTCACCCCCGGGCCTCGGTCCCCTTATCCGTACCTTTCAATAGGTGACACCTCCAGAGGCAAAACTTGCCACAAGCTTTCTAAAACCTATACACAATAGAACCAGGACTGTTCAGAATAACAGGCAATTCCAGATAAGCGATGCTATAATCACTGAATTCAAAATTCTTGACATTAAAAACATTAATTAATTTGGTGAACCAGATATTTACAACCAGATTTAGTTATTATCTACAGGTATCTACATCCATAGCGAACAAATAATATGGGAAAATGCTCTATTATGAGGTATTTTCCAAATATAAGATATTCCTGTTTCTCCTCTACATTCATGAGTTACTTCCCAATTACTTATTGCATCATAAACTACTTGCTTGTGATCATTGAGACACTGGGCAAATAAAACCTTTCCCAATTTGAGTCTTTCCTACTCATTGTCAGACCATTTCCATTATTCAACACGTGTTAAAAGAAACTTTTTGTGTCTAATATTTGACGGTTGATTTGGAACACATGATAAATTCTCTTTAAAAATGGTTTCCACTGTTTATAATCAGCTTTTCATACCGTTTATTTGTCATTAATCACTTGACCTAAACCGTTTAATTTTATGGGATTAATTGATCTTGTAATAAAAAAAATAGCTGTGCCTAATAAGAGACACAATAGGATTTTTTCCTTTTATAGACATTTTTCTTAGTTATCAATTTTTTTGGTTGTGTCTCATAATAGGGAAATTTACCATCTCTTTTACCATTAAAATATTTGTAAATTTTTTACTTATTTATTTTATTTGAATTTATTGTTTGGCTATTTTATATATACATACATATATATATATATATATATATATATATATATATATATATATATATATATATATATATATATCATGAGATGCTAATTATTTTGATTAAATTTATCTAATAAATATGCCTTGCACTGATGCACAATATGTTTTGTGTCATTAAATAAACCAACCAACATATATTAAATAATTAAGCAAAAAATATAAATATTTACGTAGGTATGTAAATGCGTATTTAAGTTAATGTAAACATATGCATGTAATTTATTTACAAGTACTCCCCCATCCTGATTGTGCCGAATGACAAGTGTTCATTCATACTTATATATTACAAAATGAAAAATAATAATAATGTAATATAATTTTTTAAAATGTAGAAAAAATGAGATATAAATAAAACAGAAAATAATATTGCCAATTCTATCACTTAGTGTGCTTAAACTATTAGAAAAATCTAATTGCGTTTCATTATTTAGTAAACTCCAAATCTTTGACATTTTGTTGACCGGTGAGTAAGGGGCCAAATTGGTCTTGCTTTTAAAAAAAAAAATCATCTGTTACCCTGCTGCAAGCCGTACTGAATTTAAAATTTAATGAATTCAGTGTTAAGCTATCATCAACAATATTTTTTACCTGGGAAGTATATAAAAAAAATATGTAAAAGGTAGACATCTTTCCACATATGCTCCATATATTTAAAATAAACTAATTTCAAAAAACTTTTTATATCTTTTCACACATTTCTCTCCTTTTTTTCGATTTGGCAGATAATGGAAAATAATTCAATTTACAGGCTAATAATATAAATAAAAACTGTGATCAATTTGAAATGTTTTAACATTTAATTTAAAGGATATAATTATCAGAAATTTTTGTTCGGCAGGAGTAGCCTCTTCACCCATTTTCCTGGATAATTGAAGCAATCTGCTATAAAACTGTATGTTACAAGAAAGAAATTAATTGTAATTAATAATTTTTAAAAAAAATTCCAGACAATGAGTTTTATATGAGCCATACTTCAAAAATAGTGTAATCACAGTCCCATGAAGAAACCAGGCTTTTTTCATGCATCTGGCAGAAATATTTTTCTTGATTTTGATAAACCATGTACTTATATTGTTTTATCCTGCGCTAGATTTTATATTAATAATAATTTCAACCATTTAAATATTTTCTAAGCATTAAAATCCTCACTCCCTCACATGTCCTATTGCTTGAATTTTCCGCATTGACTTCGTTTTGCTGCCAGAAAACCTAGCCTATTGCAAACAAATTTATGCAAACAAGGTCAGTATTTTCGAGAAAAGAAAAAAAATTCGTCATCGAATTATTATGTTGACAATTAGGTAAATCAATTGCTTGACTCTTGACCACGTACCTCACTCCCTCACTTTTTTCAAAAATGGGCGCCAAGTAATCTTCCTGCCTTCCACAGCTGAGAAAAACCTGCTCATTGAATATAGAAAGTAAGATAAATATTTCATGAATTTATATTGTTGTTCTTCGGGTTTTATGGCGTTTGGTGGGGATCGAATATGGAGATTCTAAAGCAGGGGTCCCCAACCTTTTTATAACCTTTTTAACGCGTGCTACAACCAAGAGTTCCTCATGTTGAGGAGTGCCACAATTGTGTATATATATATATATATATATATATATATATATATATATATATATATTTGTTATATAGTAGTTATATTTTTTATAGTATTTATAGTATAAATTTATAGTATTTTCAGTTATGTAGGAGAGCAAAAAGAAGTTTCATATTTCGCACTGTATTGCTTGTTGTGGATGCTGTTCAATCTTTATATTTGAATAGCTGCATATTTTATTTCCCTGCATATTTTTTACTGATCTGGCGTTCGACTGCATGCCTCTCTGCCCTGATGATAGCTTAAAACTCAGGCCGAAACGTTGGCACAAAATAAATAAGCTTAATTATCAAATAAATCTTACTTAATAAGTCTTTGACCTTAACCACCGACCAACTTCTTCCTTAAAATTAATATATATCAAACGCTTTATAATTATTTTATAATAATATAATAATTTAACTAAACATCATTAAAACTAAAGATGTTTCAATAAAACTTTATATTTTTTATTTTATTATTATTATTTCCTTGTAATATTCCCACACCCTCACTTTCCTACTCTACTATCCACACTCCCTCACGCACACACCCCCTCACTTTTGAAAATTGGAATATTTTGATTTATCTTCCGTTCTAGAAACAATTACGATGGGGTAATTTTACAACATTATTTGAGATGCAATTAAAATTAATTCAAATAAAAAAAAAAATTGCAGCGCTATTTGAAGTAACAAGAAAATTATTAGAAAATCTCCCTATTTTCGAAAAATGACCCATATGGTTCATCTGGATGAGCATTATTCCACTGTATTATTTTAACACGACTTATTTAAGCATAGATCTAAAGAATTAATTTCTATATAAAGGCACTATAGAAATTATCTTAAATTATTTTATTTAACTACTTAAAGTATATAAAAAAAAGTTACAACAGTTATATGTTGTATAGTCTTGCATTTTACAATAATCTGAATACTTTATTTATTTTATTTAATTTTTCAGGGAATTTCAACCATATGTAGTCATTTCAACCCTTTAGAAATAATTTGGTATATAAATATTAATAGATTACAGGAAATTTTTTTCAAGAATTCAAATAAATTACGATTTATTTATGTGATGTTTGATGGCACATAGGTTAGTTAAGTATTTTCTAGTGCCAATAACGATATGATGTTTATAATCATTAGAGAAGTTCAAAACATAAAACAAAACACTTCCTCTGCTTTCTTAATCGTTCAAAGTTCATTTTATAGTCCCTTTATTTTTACTAAAATATTTATATCCATATTGTAGTAAATATGAAATTTAAAATAAAATAGTTATCTTAAAAAAAAAACTTCTTTCAATGAGATATGACTGAAATAAATTACGTTTTTTCTCCACTGGATTGCTTTTTTTTGATTTTTTTTTTTTACAAAATATGAGTTTTCCAGGGGTAAAGGATTACACTAATAGATTTCTGAGGCTCGAAAATCCAAATTCAAAAAGTTTAAGCAAAATCCTTCCGCTGGCTCTCGAGATCAATTTTGCAGATAGACTGACACAAATTATTCGTATTAGAGTATATAATATGATTACATATCTTGGAATGAAATTTTACTGAAATAAATTAATGGTTCGTTAGGTCACTTTAATGACAATCTTTTCGGTTTACAGTGTTGTCTCGGTAATCCGAATTGGGATATTGGAAATCATTTTTCATTTCGTTGTGTGTGTTTATTTTCAATATTTAGTTCACACCGTTCAAATATTCGTGTACAATCTTCATTTCTATTCATTATCAACATCATCATCTTCTAGCACACCAAGTCATCACCGAGTCTTGGCTCCTCCATTAGCCACCGCCAGATGGCTCTATCCTGCGTAGTCTCTCCAGTACGAATTCCTCGGTGAAGATCTTCTTGGGCAATACCATGCCTATCGTAGCCATCCATATTCCACCTATTCTCTATACCAATTTTATATTTTTTTTTTCATTTATATACTTCAAATATTGTAATCTTCATAGTATCTTTTTTATATAGCACTGAGAAGACTCGCAATGTGCGCTAAAACGTCGACATTTAATAAATAGTATTTTTACAATTTGGGTGTTAATATCTCGCCAAATCAGGCATCTTTAGGACAGAAGAAGAGAAAAAATAAAAGCAATAAAAAAATAAATAAAAAATATAGGTATATATAAAGAACAAAATTTAGCACATCTCACATCCTCAGTTCCAAAAATATATCAACCAGAGACAGGTGCCCACCCCAAGACACCCAGACACAAACTGACGGAAAAGAGAGGTTACATGATAACAGCTGGGGAAGTTTAAATTACAAACAACTGATAAAAAAAAAAAAAAAAAACAGAATATATTCAGATTTAACACCCAAAAATATACAAATGATCATAAAAAAACATCAACTAATAAATAGAGAAGATATCTAGCAATCGCTAATAAAAAAGAAAGTGATCATAAATCATTACTTCTTGCCGATTTTTTAAAAAAATAGTACATCAGTTAAAAAAAAAACGAAAATAATGATAGTGAAAATTACGAGTTTAAAATCGAAATTCACAATTTTATGAAAGTTGTTTGTCTTATGGTTGGATCTTTTTTTCATAACTACACCGATATAATGAGTGAAAGTAAATAGGTCCTTATTATTTCTATATCTGCAATCGTTCAAGAAAAAATTTCGGTTCCCACAAAATTCATAGCACTTACATAAATAGCTGTAACTCCCCGAATAAGGGATATTCCCCTATCCCAAGAGATATTAGTTAGAGAGTAATGTATTACAAGTATTAGTCTAAGAGAGGATCGTGCATGAGGGACTGCATTAGCTCCTCTCAAAACTAGCCATAAAGTTGGGGATTTCGTGTTCACGAACCCACACGTTATTCCCCTCCCCATTACGGGCTAATCATTTCGCAAGCTTTATCTTCGTAGCCGAAGTCTGGCCTTCGCATACATACGTACGTACATACATATATATAAATATATATATATATATATATATATATATATATATATATATATATATATATATACAGGGTAATACAGTTATATAATTCACTTCCAATTACTTTATCATCTGATTGGTATAGGAGAAATGTTAATGGTCAAAACATTTTTTCAGACAAATATCACTTTGTCTTTATTGACGTACCATGTTTCAAAGAGATGTCCTAAATTACTGAAACATTTTGGATTGAACTTTGTGTGTGTAGCTCTTATTCGTGAGGATATAAATAAAACCATGCGAGAGAATATTATCTTAGGAAAAGATACTCACAGTAAAAGCATATGATGCAAAGTTATATTTGGTAAATACAAATTCTTGGAAATAATGTGCAATATTTTTTTAGTCATAAAGTTTTTTTTCTATTAACTTTATATATATATATATATATATATATATATATATATATATATATATATATATATATACATACACACACACAATTGTAACTGATTGTGAGTATTGGAATCGTGTAATATTGTTCAATTGTCATCCATCGGTAGAAAATCGAAGCATATTTTATTCACACTCTGACTTAATAGTGGAACTACAAAATCACATTCATTGCAGGGCAGAGCGCATTCATAATAATTAATAAAGAATAATAATTAAGATCAAGTTCGAGGTATTATAGTAATATCTATTATAGTAGTCGATTTAAATTTCTTTCGTAAATATTTCACTAGGTTTAGGAGTAAAAAAAAAAGAAAAGGAAAAATATTTTAAGATCTATTCCCATATATTTTTATTTTCTTAAATAGCTAATGAATCAGTCATTTTTTTTTATGATATGTAAAACATTTATATATTCAGTATGTACCCAACTTCGTTTTAATCGAAAATGATTCGGAATAAATAAAGATGTGTTATTGGGTGCATAGCAGAGGATAAAATGTTTATTTATGCAATTTAAAATATTGCAATTTAAATGCAGTTTATTTATGCAATTTCTACTTGTTTATAAAACAACCAAGAGTAATATATCACGATAAAAAATGATATTAAATGAATGATGCCTATTGTCCATTCTCTTTTATAGTATAATAAATGTTTTTTATTAAAGTTGAGAAAATTTAAGGGACAGCGCCTGTGAACGGAGATGGCGTAACTGCATAATTTGATGGATGGACATGGCTTTCTAACTGAAAAATTAATTGAAACGAAAATATAGTGAAATCTCAATTTGGTTTTACGACATTTCTTTATTTTATATTAAAAAAAAAAAATAATCTTACAATATCCGTGGAAGAGATACCAACTGTCAAAACGCATGATGTAAAATTATGTTCGGTTAATAAAGCTTGGTTTAGTGATCTTAAATAAATTTTGTATTTATTGTTTTCTTTTAATACGAAAATGAGCTGTATAAACTTAAACGGTTTTTTAGTGGACCCTTCGGAACTATTTTTTGGTTGTCATATCATAACCTTTCCCCCTTATTCATTGGTTCAGGAGGGCGATAGAAGCTTTCAAATACAAAATACAGTGCAACAATGATAACATATTTTTTTTTTTTTTTTTTGTATCAGGACACTAAAACAGATACGCTAGGTTATATTGTCGTTTTCATGATAAACTTAAGAATGTGAAAATCACTACTTTTCAGGAGAGCAAAAAATCTGATAAATTCTTCTATGTCCAAGGGCCGATTTCTTTTAGTTTTTATTTTTTTATTTTTTTTTTTTGTCTTCTTTTTCTAATATCTCTTAGTTTCATGAATAATTATCGTTTTAAATTTACAGTAATACGCATATTCGTTACTTTAACATGAAAGCTTCAGACTTTCAGACATTTTTCGTAAAAATGCTACTGCCATTTCAGTAATTTCTTATGTCATAACAGATTCGTAACTTTACTACAGGCTATATCAACATAAATACTATCGAAAAATAACAAAAAAAATCGAATTATTCACATTTGTAAATTTAACATGGTACCGATGATATTATGTGGGAAAAAATGACTGATTCATTAGTCATTTGAGAAAGTAAAAATATATGAGAGCAGATCTAAAAATTATTTTCCTCTTCTTGGTTAACATTTCTGCTTCTTAACCTAGCGAAGTATTTACTAACAGTTAACAAATGCCATTGACCCAGGAAATATTTGTTGTTAAATAATGTTTACAACCCAGGAAGTTACTGTTGTAACTTCCTCGTTGTCAGCATTAAAACAAGTTCTATTTCCTTGATCATCCCTTCTCTTATTGTATGTATAAAAGCCTATCTGAAAAGGACAGACATAGCAGTAGCTGTAGCAATATAGCAATAGCAGTATCACGATGTAGTTACCAGTATCTAGAATGTTGTCTTAGAATAAGTATTAGAATGTAAGGTAGAATAAGATAATGTGAGACACTCTCACTATGTTTAGCTTTAAGTCTAATTATAATATCTTTAAAGTCTATCTGTCACTCAGTAGCCTCATTTATATATATATATATATATATATATATATATATATATATATATATATATATATATATATATATATATATGTAACTTGTAAATTGTATAATAATGTTATTTTTAAAGCTTACACTAATCGACATTGTTAACTTAACGGAATTTAAATCTGCTAACTTAATATTTATTGTTGTGAATGCACTTTGCACTGTAATAATGAATGAGATGTTCTTGTTCCACCATTTAGTAAGTGGGAATAGAAACATGCCTCGATTTCATGAGCTGATGAATGACGACTGAGCATATTACACGGTTCCAATATCCAGTTACGATTGTAAGAGGGACAACAAGGTTGTTCCCGTGGAGGCAATAAGACGACTCTAATCCGGGGCTGAGTGGCCAGGTGTCTGTCGGGCATCGATGGCCAAACCGCCGACCGCAGGTGAGCTCTCAACAGTCCGAGTTATATCCGAGAGGCTAATCCTCGAGGCGGGATTACTTACGACTCCAGCCGGGACTGTAAATGTCAACTCTCGACAAAAACTAGCCCGGTACCCCCCGCTACCCTATCGCGCCACCATCTCTTATCGCCCCATCTCCAGGAGCTGCGTCCTCCACTTCTTAATAAAATATCCTGAGGAATAATGACAGACAGGCATCCTACCGATAGCTCTTCCGAGTAGGATGTACCCCCCGCCATCGGAAGGCTTCATGTCATTAGCATATGCTGCGCGGTCGTGAGGGAGGTTTGATTCCGCTATAAAAGAATGGAACGAGGCAAACTTTCGAAAAATGAGGGCTGGTGTATATTTTAATAATATATTCGTGCTTTATTTTATCATTGAAATTGACAACCCTATTTTATATGAAACAATTAAATATTGAGTATTAAATCCTACAATCCAGCCCTCAGTGTTTCAAAGACAATCTTCACTAATATTGACGCAGCGACTGCATACCTACACTTAGTGAAACACATTTAAATAACGGGACAGCTAAAAAAACTCACAAAAGCAAACTACAAACGTTTTAATAAACAATACTGCGACTTGTTACACGATCATTATATCAGTAGCAGAACCCTGCACGTGTACTTACACATACCTACTGCAAAAGATCACAGTAACAGAATATACATGGTATTTCACAACTAACCTTATTACCATCATAACATACGGTGCAAAATATGACTAAATTCCTGACGATTGAAAACCGAGAAGGAGTTGGATGAGGTATCTCCAGAACTAACAGATAATCTAAATTAAAGTCATGAGAAGATATTAATGATTAATAAAAATTTAAAAAATAATAAACATATTGAATTCTTACAATTTCTCTTTTATAATTGTGGAAAAATCATATCCAAAACTACTTTTTTTCTGAAAAAAATACTACACCTACTGACTTGGCAATATTTTTTAATAAAAGAGCTATGAAAAAGTACATAAAAATGACATGATGCGTCATATCTCCAAGATTCCAGTTTTTTAGGTGTATGAAAAATAATAATGTCATTGAGAATACAAGATGGAGTAAATCCTTCAATTTCGAAGATATCAAAATTCATTTTGTAGTGTCTTTCATAACTTTTTAATGACTATAAATGAACGTCAGCTGCACGTACCTTAAAAACGTCAAAGTTAAAAAGCAATAGTGGTTGGTGAAACTATATCAGTATACCGAGGTATACTAGCAGTATACTTTTTCCTCTGGCATCATTTGGATTTATATTGGACTCCCTATGTATTTATATATATATATATATATATATATATATATATATATATATATATATATATATATATGTGTGTACTCTATTGAGGCTTCAGATAATCGTTCGAGTCGAAAAGAAGATGACTTCTTAATTTTCTTACATAGAACTAGCATAGGACTACTTAGGACTAGTTATATTTACTTACGTGTAAATATATATATATATATATATATATATATATATATATATATATATATAATATAAATAAAATAATGTTAAATATAAAAATTTACTAGTCCTAAGTAATCCTATGCTAGTTCTATGTAATAAAATTAAGAAGCCATCTTCTTTTCGACTCGAACGATTATCTGAAGCCTCTATAGAGTGTACTTCTGTTGCATAATTTATTCACATACTTGTATATGTGCTTCAGAAGTGGTTATATTGTCTCCGTCTTCAAAAATACACAAGGGGTCTTAGGATTTTTATCAATGCGACTTTTTAAAGCTTCGACTGGATAAACTGTCAAGATGTAGAGTTATTTAACAGAAAAAGTTAAAGTTATATTTAAAATTATAAAAATATATAATTACTATCTATGTTTCACACCCTTAAATTGGGATTAACCCCTGAAATACAAAATAACCTTTAAATGAATAATCTATAATGTGTTATTTAGTCTCATTTGTTACTGCCATTTTCAAGGAACGGGGTCAAAACGACAATGAATTTTTATAAAAGGCAATAAAATTTCATTAAAATAAGTTTCACGTATCCGCACTATTTATTTTCCCTTACCCTCACATTTTGTTCAGAAAATTACGTTTTCGCACTTTCTAAAAAGTTTTTGTAATCATATTGCTTTACGGGTATGAAGTTGCCAAGATAACAACACGCACGCAAGTTGGAAACTTATTCTCATAAAAATTTATTTATGGTTATTGCTCCGTTCCTATGGGCCGAAGCGCGATGTTTTTAAGCCTAAAGCCGTCTTTAATAAACGGTCTATTTATCGCAAAAATAATTTTTCAAATCGGATTTATAGTTCCTGAAATTAGCGCATTCAAGCACACAAACTCTTCGTTTTATAAAAAAATAAAATGAAGTTTTTTAAAATATAGTAATTATATTTATTTGTGTTCAGACATGGTACCATATTTCATACCAACGACAGGTTGATAATGAAAAATTCACAGAGTAGATGTAGGATTAAAGCAAAAAAAAAAAACAAATCAACAACTTGTAGATATGTAAAGTGCCCGAAACATTGTTGGTATGGAATAGGATAGAAATAAAGAGTATTAATCTAAATGGGAGAATCGTCTCTGCCAACCGATGTTACTTTGGGCTAAGAAAATAGTTCATCGGTCATATTCTCTCTAGACAGACTAAGCTCCATCTGTATTGAACCCTGATTCGTCCTGTTCAGCCGTATGGCTCAGAAACTTGGACTCTGACAAAAGTCAATGAACAAGATCTGCTTATCTTCGAAAGAAAGATCCTCCGGATGTTTGGTGGAGTGTTCGAAGATGGGATTTGGAGAAGAGGGACTAACCAGGAACTGTACTAAATATTTATAGAGTCTGACTTTAAAATTAGATAGATTCTAAAAGTAGGCAGATTGCGATGGCCGGGATATCTGGCACGGATGGAAGAAAATGAAATACCGAAGAGAATGCTTACAGAGCCGCTCCTTAGGACCAGGAAAAGACGGAGACGTAAGCTGAGGTGGATCGACGGAGTTGTGACTGACTCGAGGGACATCCTTGATGTCAGCAATTGGATGACAACTGCACAGGATCGTGATTGGCGGAGGCGGTTGGTTAAGGCCAGGACCTGTCACCGGGTTGTTGCGCCGCAATAATATACTAATAATCAAAATAGGATTAATAAATTAAATTCTTGATCTAGATACAATTATAAATTTTTTTGTGTGTTTTTTTCGTAGCTGATTGATGAGAGTCAGAAATTACAAAACTTCAGACGTGACTTGTGCATTGTCATCGTTGAAATATATACTAGGGCCAAATTGGTTGGGACGTCCTGCCAAGGTAAGAGATTTTCAATCAAGGTGGGCTACCATCTGCTCCCAAACCCTAAAAACTGAAGCAAAAAAAAAAATAGCCCGGTTGCCGATATTGGCGGGAGGATGGGTTTTCGCGACACCTCTAAAAAAAACCTAAGTGAGCCCAGCCACCGATGCCTACCACAGGACAACCCATCATTAGGCCGACAGTAGAAACCCATCATCTCAACATTGTTGGGCCCTTCAGGGTTTTACTCTATTTACCTCCATTGCTCAGATTACAAGAGCGTTTCGCTGAACCGTATTGGTTTAATTTCCCATAGGCAAGCTGGCCATATCCTCCTGTATTTATGATTGAAAATATAATTGAGGTTGGTCGGTGGTTTGTCTTAAGTGGAAGGATTCGGTTCCCGATTACGTCATTTCTGCTAATCATCTCGTACAGTGATTAGGTAAGGAAGGCTGTTTTGTCAGTTCCTAATAGGTAACATTTTTTTTTAGGTATCTCACATCATTTACTCTTCAAAAAAAGTGGGTTTTAATTTTTTTTCGCTATTTCAAAGTAAATTTCATTCTCCTGAAATACAATTTTTTTAAAGCAGAAAACATCTACTATACAAACGTAACTGGGGAACACCCGCCTCTCAGACTAATACTTCACCCTTTCTTTGATTTTTTACTGTAACTTATCATATCTCCTCAGTAAATTATCTTGATATATTTAAAGTATGCTTCGAACAAAAAATTTAGTATTTTAAAAAATAAGAACCCTATAAGAAATATGAACCTTCAAAAAGTAAAAGGAACAAGACTTTAAAACACAGATATATAAAATATATTAATATACAAAATATAAATAAATATAAAATATATTAAATTAAATTTTGTAAACAGAAACGAAATATAATAAAAATAAAACATACAACAAAAATAATAGAAAGCTCCAAAGAACTGGATTAACTAACCACAAAGATTTAACGAAATTAAAAAAAAAATTACAGGAAACACATAAAATATAAGGAGAGTTAAGAAAATACATTTTTTATGTTTATGACAAAATGAACAAACGTGAAAGAAAAGAAATACACTAGAAGGAATGTCCATACCAGAGGAGTCTTATATTATCGAAACTGGTTGCTCTTTGCAGGGGAGACTGTAATGGGTTTGCAACGATTTAATAAAAATGATATGACGGGATTTGCTGAGAACAATAAGCTTGAAATTTGATAAAATCAGTAAGAATATATTAGAATATAAATCAGTATAATAAAATCAACTGCATAAATGTAAAAAATAGTTACAATAATAATCAATAAAATCATAAATTCAGTAAAAAAATCTAGTGCGGTGCGCGCATCACACAACGTTCAATTACCATCCTATAATAATTATTTATTTTTTAAAAAATTGTCAAGTTGAAAATATTTTTTTTTAGTATCTATTGATATTCCATTTAGTTTCAATAAATACATTTAGTTTCCATTAAATAATGTAAAAGTAAAATTAATTAACTATAAAAATCACTTAAATTTTATCCTTTTTCGTTACAATCCATTACCTTCTACAGTTTTATATGTTAGGCTTGTTTTTCTATACTCTTCAGCTTTCCAATGTACATATGTACAATATACATACATCTATATAATATTTCCGGAAATTTGTTTTCAGCTTGGGAAAATATTTCTTATTTTTCTCCTAGTTAATTTTCAAATTCTTTCAAAGTAAAAAAAAAATCTATAATTTCAATAAAATTTTACTTAGTTAAATCTTTTTTAAATATTTATGCAAAAAGACAAAAAGGGAAACAATGAAAAAGAAATGATACAAAATCAATAAAAAAATAATCATACAAAAATTTCAAACGGGTTAATTTGAAAGTTTTGTATAATTAAGTACAAAATGACATTTAAAAAAAAAAAATTAAAACTTAAAAAAATATATTTATAAAAACAAAACATACAAATGAATTAGTTTATTTTATAACATTTTCATAATATTTCAAAGTATTTTAAGACAATGTCATTTTCTGTCGCAGTGTTCATATTTCTTATATTTTCTAAGCCAAATACATAAAATTTTCAATTAAAATAATCCCTATTGTAGAAGAGAACAACGCTAAACTACAGATCATTTTTAAAGATTATCATTGTTCACCAGTAATTATCTCGAAGTTTCATAAATTATTAAATAATCAATTTATTAGATTTTATCGCGATTTCAACGATACACTGAGAATACTTTTCCAAATTCTCAACCTTATTTCCGGAAATTAGATGAAACGTTTTTAAAAACCCCCCTTTAAGAATGGAAATGATTCCTTTCATCAAATTATGTTAAATAGTTCCAATAAGTTACATAACAAATGCATAAAACTGATATATGTAAATGCGCTGGGTTTACACATAGTGTCGGATGGGAACTATACATATAGTGGCAATACTTTATCCCGGGAACGGCAGCTCAACATCTTTATTCATGAAAAATCCTCTCATTGCCTTTTGGAAATTAGTCAGTATACTCAATCACCGGGAGGTATTAGTAGTCATTTCATTTCCATTAAACTCCTCCAATATTTCAAAAAGTTCTTTGAAGTCAAATTTATATCCCATTTGGGGCTAATGTATTGAGCTGCGAGGTGCAACCGCTGAATCCATTCCGCGCCCCATCCCACCAATCCATGATTTCAAGACGGAACTTTAATACAATCCCACGTAGCAGGGGTGGCCAAAACGTAGCGCATTAGATTATTACAAGAGATTATTATTACATTTGCATTTATATGTATTTTTATATCGTGGATTTTGACCATAGAATCGAATCTATACTCTTTTCGTGTCTTAGAATGTAACATGCAACCGAATGGCGTAAATCACATGCAAGAGTGTGTTCATATCACTCACAGATTTATATAAAATAATAAAATTATTTAATAAAAATTAATTATGTCTATAATTATAATTCTATTGGACAAGTTATTAAGTACATGCCTGGACCAGGACTCCTTATAGCAAGCAGAGGGGAAAAAAAGACCAAGCCAAGTTCCAAACAGATTTGGCTCTCAGAGTCAGCAACTGCGCTCCAGAAGGATCTTCACAAAGGAGTCTCTTCGGCAGCTGAAGCAGCATCATTAAGCGATCACCCTCTCGTACAATAAATCATATCTGACTATTGTAGAGTGATGGTTTTCGAAAATGGCGTAAATTAATTAATTAAATTGCGTGTATAAGTTATTCCTTTTTCACTCCATGTGAAGCAGATCCAATAGTTATGTCAATTTTCCAACTCCTAATATGAAGACAAGTTACAAAAAGTGCTCGAGTTAGATGGCGCATCTGAAATCGCCTATGAATAATTGGCGTATAATATGCAAAAGATTGGCCACCATATTGTCATCATGTATACACCAGCTGATGCAGTTAAAGAATATTATTATATAAATCAAAAGAAAATATGGTTCTGATTTTGACACATTGACGTTTAGAAAATAAAAATTAGACTGAACCCTAATATATCAATCTACAATCTTGCATTGTCTCAAAGTATATTAGATATTTTTACTTTTTTATAGAGTTGTATAGGTAAGTAAAGTATTGTAATCGAATCGAATTTTCAGTATCGGGGTTTGAACAGATCTTTACGTTTCAGCGCCCCCTGAAAAACGCAATTTCAGCCATTGGTCTGTGTGCCTGTGCCACAACTAATTCACGAACAGATAGACCGATTTCGTAGCTTTCTTTATTTTATTTTTTGTTTGTTGGTTACAGAATCTGTGCGCGCAATAACCGAAAACCCGTTTTTTATTAACTGCAGTGTAAAAGATTTTGATGAAACTTGCCTAAAGTCTTCTCCTAAAAAAACCTCAAACTTTTCATATACAGTGCATACTCTAGAAATAACAGAAACAAAAGTATGACGAAAACTAATTTTATAGAATCATAACCCAAAAAGTATAAAATTTATGGAAAACTATATATAACCTTATCAAATTCTTTATTAAAAAAAACCATCTAAATCGGGCCAGTATTATAGTCCAGAATATTCATTTTTGAAATAATTTTTCAAAAGGACTTTTTCAACGTGACAATTAGGAGAAAATTGATAGAAACAAATAGAAAGAATTTTAAACAATTAAAATCGGTAAACAGATTTTCGCAAAACGAAATTAAAAACCGCGAAATACGGCAATATTTGGACATTTAATTACAGGACATGTAACTGGCGTAGAAAAATCTTTCGGGATTTAATTTTTGCCTTTTGATGATGCCAATCTACACTTAACATTTCTCGTAAAAATAATAATATGTTTTTGCGTTTTGTACCACTTCTACTTTATTCGCATACCAGAGTGACAGAAGCAAGAAAAAATTCGATTTTCAATTGCGTTTTTTTTTTTCTAGGAATTAAATCGAATCTTACATATAATTCATGATAATATGGTTGTAGAACAAATGACGATTTGAAGAATCGCTCTAGAGTCATTTTGTGCCTTCTTCAAGCCGTTTTTCGTGAACACATATTTTCGCGAAAATTTATAATTTTTGAATGAAACTTTTATGCTATATTGGCATCAATGAACGTCACTATTTAAGCCCAAAAATATCTCCCTACGACAATTATAACGGCTTTAATTAAAAATCTAAGGATGGCTATATTTTGCGGTTTTTAATTTATTTTTTCTCGATTTTTTTTTTACTTATTTCAATAGTTTAAAACTCATTGTTTACCCTATTAAGCGCTATTTGGTACTATTTTTATTTTTCCCAAACAAATTTTTTTTTAATCTTAAACATTAAAAAACATGTTTGGGCACGTTTAAGGACAATAGACTAATAAGTATACTGTGTAATATAGCAACGCAATGTGTTTTGGTAACATGCATGGCTAGAATAGAGCATTCCTTTCCCTTATGGATTGACGGATCGCAGTAATAAAGAAATTCAAACAAGAATTAAAATTAAGAATACCCTTTTATCCTTTCCTCCAATCCATTATATTAAATCTTTCCTAGTATCCTATCCTACTCTATCCTCTTATAATTGAAGACAAACGAAATTGAACCAAGAAAATTGTTAGGACGTAGTTAGAGGACGGATGACTCAGGAGGTCAGCGGACTACCAGGATGTACCCTCAGGAGTGGCGACTTCGGCCCGGAACAAGTACGGATTTGCAGCTATGCGGATCCTCAACCGGTGAGATTAAAGGATGCCCAGTCAGATCTAGCTGATTACAGTCATCTTACTATCTAATTCGGATTTTTATATGCACGGGAGCTAATCATCATCTGGCAATCTTTATATTTTTGTTGTTATATTTTATAACGAAGAGACCAGGCTGTATAATTATTATAATCATAGCAATGAATCATTCTTCCAGGCGGAAATTAAAAACTGAAGGAACATTTTGGTAGTTATTTTTAGGAATTGTATGTACTAATTTAGAATTTTATTTTGTTTCAAATACAACAGTTTTGGATTTATAAATGGATCTAAGTCGTTAGCACCTGCAATTTTACACTTAATAATATAGCTGTGCCACTTGGAGGTTATTAATGACGAATTTTACTGTTTCTTGACCAACTATATATATATAAGGTGATGTCAAGATCCTCACTAAGCCGATTTATATTTTCTAATATAATTGTTCTTCACAGAAAATTCTGAGGGTACCGGGGCACATTGCCTAAAAGTAAAACTTTCCCGCTAGATATTAGTCTTTCTCATACTATCATGCCACGTTACTGAATTTTTAGTTAGCAAAGTCACTCGTTGTGGACAATTTTGACAGGTGTGAATAAAAAAATAATGATTAAAAAAAAATGATATCGAGTAAATGACCCAAACGTTGACACTTTAAGGAGATCCTATTTTTCTTTTATGAATTTTTCCTGGTATTTGTTGAAAATAAAGTTTGAATATTTCAATTTTTTGTTCTCATTTTATCGAAATGATTATTTTATTATTATATATATTTACTATATTTAATTTATTATTATCATAAAAACAATTTTAGAGACATCGGGTATTTCAAGAAAAAATAAATGTAGTCTTACTATTTTCCTAAGATCGGTCCCCAAGTTTGATGTTCCTATGGATAACAAAGAGAAAATATGAAATTAATAAAACTTTTTCTTTAAAAAAAAACAATTAAATTTTATTTAAAATAATAGGAACAATGGAATGTTTAATAAAATTTCAAGTACTAAAACACAATTACAGACATTGTTCCCAATATACAAAACACCATGTACAAAACGTATTTTTTACGAAAAATAAGAATTATGAAAAAAAAAAAAGGCAGGGCTACCAATTTTCCTTGTACAGGCAGAGGTTCTGGAAGTTGATTTATTTATTTTTTTTTCCAACGTTCCAAATATTAGAGGATTGTTAAATTTACTAGCCATTTTCCTGAAGTTGATATTAGTATCAAGAAAAGGAGCATATATGTATATTATGTTCTTAATGTTAACATTATCATTTCATAGTTTATCATAACGTATTTCATACCTTCTACAGTACATAATTTAAGAGTCATTGGTTATTCAGAGTTAACAACGAACAATTCAATGCAGGCATCACTTAATAAAAATATTAAGAAATGTTTTTACCTTCTTACCAAATTCATTAAGAGAGAAAGCACCATATTTGAGGATGTTTCGCACTTACATGGTGGTAATGTTATTAAGAGAGTTAACATAGTTGAACAGGTTACCTATAGTGCCTTCATTCACTCTTCAGTGGTTTTCAATACTAGTGACGCGGCTGGGTGTGAAGCGCTGGGATCTCCTGAAGGCTTGTTTTTCCATCCACAGGTGAGGGGTAAAGTTTGGTTCGGAGTTCCCTGGGCAGATTATAAATATTGTGTGTGTATATATATATATATATATATATATATATATATATATATATATATATATATATATATATATATATATATATATATATGATTGTCTTCAAGATTATTTATTTTTATTTTTACTTTCAAAACTGTAGATAGACTGTTTTTAATTTATTTCCAATTGAAAAAGGTAGATTATCAAGCGCAGTCTCAAATTCGTTATATTTCATTCCATTATGAGAAACTTTTGATGTCCATCATTTCTTTGTCTTGGTTGTTAACTTATTTTGCTATTATTTAATTGTCTATCTATTTGTATCCATTTGTGATGTGCATATTTTATTATTATTGTGATTTCTTTTTATGTCATTTTTTTTTTACTCTATTTTACTTATTTATTATTATTTTTTATTATAATTTTTTACCACTTGGATTCATGGCATGAATGGAGTCTTACAGCACTAATCCCTAATTCCCTTGAGAGAGGCAGATTATATTATTTCTCAATAAACATTTTTGTCTCTATAAAAAAAAAAAAAAAATAGCTAAATTGTTAATTGATAGAAATAGTAAATAGATTGAAGTATTAAAGTGCCAGCTTCAGGGAACCGTGCCAACTTTTTTTTTAATTTTAACCAAATTTAATTGATCTTTCCTGATAAAACAATTAGATGGGACGCTCCCAATGTTATGATTTAGAAATCACGACTGAGTTACGGCGTACTTTTGCACAGCCTACCCCAAGGAGACAGTTGCGTCAGAGACCTCCCGCGTCACGGCGGAAAGGAGATCCCCAGACGAGTTGATTAGAGATGCTCAAGCTGTTATCCTCCTTCGTAAATGGGGAGAGCGGCTGCTTGGGGTTCGCTTTCAGATCTTGTCCCCGACAAAGAGTATCTGCCATCTACCGGTGTCCGGTGTCCCATCTACGTGGCTCTTCCCTTATCCAGCCAACTTCTTGACGGCAATCCTCGTCTCGTTTGGCCGATTCCTCGACCTCTATCTTGTCACGTATTCGTGGGGGGTAACTTGTGCGGCAATATTCCTCAGGGTATAATGTGAAACCGAAAGCGCCAGTTAAAACGATTTAACAGTTTTAAATTAGTATGATAGATGGATACAAATTTTATTTACCAGCAAAGGTCAGTGCGATTTTTCTCTTCTACCAAAAAAAAAAATTCTGTGTTTATTAAATCGTTCTTATGGCCTATGAATATATCGGCTTGGAGAGCCTTACATGGATTTTTTTAACACAACAATATTATTAACAATAGACAAAGGGTAAAATAGTCTCATGTAAGATAAACATATTATTTATAATTAAGGAATAATTTTAGATGAATATAATAAAACTAAATAATTTCCAGCTGCGTTGTTATTCCACTATGATGCCTTTGGACAGCATCTGCAATTATATAATACAATAGAACACCGCTAATTTGGATCCGCCATATCCGAAGCCTGTATTATCCGGAACGTTCCCTTTAGTTGCTTTTATTTTTTTTATAATACACTGATACAAAATTATATCTTATACTGTTGGCCTAAACCTAAAGGTAAAGGATTCCTTCCGGCTCTCCAATTTCAACCTAAATCTATTATATTATTTGTATTGATATAAAAGTTTAATTTACCAAATTCGTGATGTTTTGCATTATATTTTAATATAATTTTTGATAAAAGTCTAATATGACCTTCAAGTAAAGTACCACTTACGGTTTTCCAATTTTAACCAAAATTTAGTATGTTGTTTATAATCTTATGTAAGTCTTATATACCAAATATGAGAAGTTTTTCATTATACTTTAATATAGATTTTGATGAAAATCTATTATGACTTTCAAGTAAAGTACCACTTCCGGTAATCATGTTGTGACCTAGAACGGAGGTGCACAAGCAGATATTACGAAACTTCCAAATACAAAATTTTAACTTTCTACGGCTAACTGTTTTTGACTTTTGCAAGATTCGAACGAACGTACGTACAGACGTCACGACGAAACTAATCGAAATGGATTCAAAGACGGTCAAAATGGATATTTCCGTTGAAATCTGAAAGCCGGAAATTTTCGCGATTAAAATACTTCCTTTACTGCGTTCAAGAGAGTAAAAAACAAAATAAAATGTCTAAAAATACCGAAGGAGTTGTTTTTCTTGTTAACTCAATACTGATAATCTTTCCAAGGGTGTAAACAATTATTAAAGTAGAGAAGGAATATATTAATTCATAATTAAATAAAATGACAACTTATGTCTGCTCGTTTTACATTCTCAGCTGGAAGTCGGGCGCTGCCTCAAACATAATAATTATCAAGTGTGAAATGTAGGCGATTGAAAAGAAACACGAGTATCGAATAATATGTAAGGAAGTGAAGCAGAAATTAGAATACTCAAACATAAATTAGAGTAACACTCTACCCCGCGGGGATAAATTGCTCGCCCATTCTCCTCCAACAGTTAAGACATTGTAACATTTAGTTTATCGCCTTGAGGGTTGCATGACAAGAGGGGCTAATGTTCCGGATGAGGTAAATCAAGATGGAGGAGTATGAAGACGTCGAGGATCGCGTGCCGTCCCTCGCCCGTCTGCGTTGCACCTCCTTCGGTAATGGCTCGCTCTGCTGGTGATGATTGGCGCATTGTTGAAAACCATTCATTTATATTCCCCAAATTAAACTTCTCTATAGCCAAGAAGAATAGTTGCATAATTTTCACTACTAGAGGATGGAAGGTAATAGTTCGGAAAAGGTATTTTATGTCAGCAATGGTTTGGTAGAAACCTGGTTTATACTGTAATTATTAATATTATAAATTTAAGAGGAATAAAATTAACACCGATAATAAAGTAATCATTTAGTAAAAATTATTTAAGTATGATTTCACTGGAAGCCTCCTAATAAACTATATTGGCTGTCCCTTCCCCTGCGACATGAAAACATAAGCTATTGAATCCTCTGTCCCTGGAACCTGGCCACGTACAGCAGAAGCAGTCTGATCGAAGATCTGGACGAAACGTAAAGATAAAGGAAATTAAGAAGGAAATTGTCCGGATGGCGTTCTTCATCAGGGCTAAAAGGAAGGATACAAAGAAGGATTAATATAGGAATATAAAAAAGACATATATACCAATAAATCTAATTATAAATACAACGAAAAATTTGTTGATTGCTTGTTTTTATAAATTTATTTTTTTATACGCCTACATTATTCCTTCTTTGTATCTTTCTTTTTAGCCCTGATGAAGAACTACAATATGGATCGAAACGTTGGTATTTAAAAATAGTTATTGCAGTTTTATTTTATTCTTTCTCGCCATCCGGATCATCTCCTCCTTGATTTACCCATCAATACATTAAAAACAAAATTAATTTAATAAAACGACTACAATAATTTTTTTTCTATTCAAATGTAACATTGTGTCTACACAATTCCAATTTATAAACTCAAACGGTATTGATATTGGTTTTAAAGTTTAGTATCTCTTTAATAAAAGTAAAATTTTAAGGACATAATTTATTTACCTTTTTTTTTCGTATTTGTTATGTTTCTATTATGTTTATTATTCGTTTTTTAAATAGTATGTGGAATGTATTATTTTTTAGCATGTTTCTCGTTTTTTGAAGATCAGCTGTTTTTAAATTAACTTTCTCAGCTGTTGTCATGTAGCCTCCCATTTTCTTCAGTGTTAATGTGAGTGCCTCGGGATGGGGTACTGTCTCTGGTTAATGCCTTTGTGGACTGCTGATGTGAAATGTACTGCATTTTTTCTTAATATATATATATATATATATATATATATATATATATATATATATATATATATATACATATATATACGTATATATATTTATATATATATATATTTTTTTTTTTTTTTATTCTCTCCTTCTATCCTGATAATGCCTGATTGACGAAATATCGACAGATAAGTTCTTTTCCCTAATTTTAGAGAATCTAGGTTTTGTGTGTGGAACTTTTTGTTTATATCCTAACAATTGTTTTGTCTCTTTTAGAGTTTTTGCTTTTCTATGCTAATAAGTAGAATGTTTTATCACAATTTCCGAAGTTTGAAATAGGTTCTCAAATTTCCCAACTCTTTGGGTTTTTAAATTATTGGAAGAAAGGATTGCACCCATGTTCTTGAGATAAAGGACTGCATCAATTGGTTCCCGAGGTCCAAAAGCCCTTACTCTAAGTTTAAGCATAATCCTTCCGCGGAAATTCGAGATTCATTTTTGAGACAGAAATCAGTCGTATAGGAAAGTTGGAAGTTAGTTGAGATCTGTGTAGTGAAGTTTAACGTTTGTAAATTTTGTAAAGAAGTCGGCCAAGATTAAAGTGTAATTTAGGAGGATTCCACCATAGTCGCAAGGAACGAAGCTACTGAAATTTAAATAAGGAATAAATAATTTCCAACCGGTAAGAAAGAAGCTCCGAGAAATACGAGATATATAAAAAGAAGAGTTACAAGAAAGGAATGGATTAAAATTACGACTGGATGGCAAGGAATTGGTTTACGGTAGGCGGTGTTTTGGGCCCACCGGGGCCCTTCCACTTCGTGGCCGATTATCGTGACAATAATGAGAAGCCCAGCCATCAGCTATTTATGAAGCATTATAAATAATATTCCGTTGTCGTTTTAATCAACTACCAAACCCCGGGGAGGCTAGCTCGCGTGATTTACCGCCGAGGATCGGACACACTTTTGGAAGTCGGAACCGATGTACCCTTTGTAGTGCCGGCTACTCCAAGTCTCGCTTAATAACTGCTTAGCCCTGGCAACGTTTCTCTAGTTTAATCAATCCTTGCTCTTTTAAGTTCTGAAACCCTAGAAGGTTCAGCTTCGCAATGAGTACATTGCTTCAATGCGCCATTGTCTATTTCATTCCAGCACTACGATTAGCGAATAGCTACCTGGACTAGTCTCGTTTTCTTTATACTCGTGATTTGAATGATATAAAGTTACCTTGGCAAGCCCCAAAGCAGGGGTTCTCAGACTTTATGCCACAGAGTACTACTTCCACTATTCAGATAATTACGCATACCACGTAATAGTCGTACGCGTGCTTACCTTAGGTTATGATATTGATATTAGTATTAAACGTTCATCCTCACAAAAAAAAGACATATAAACAAAAGTTTATTTTACAAACTAAATATATAATAATATATAATACGTAATATACATTACAGTAAATTTGCTTAAGAAAATAATGTAGTTTAAAAATTCAAAGCCAATAGTTTATCAATTTCATATAACAAAAGCAACAGTGTTACCACATAACACCAAAACTTTTGCAGCAAAAAGTGTATCTATCAAGAGTAAGAAACTTGGACATTTTGAAGAAAAGCATCAAACATTTTTCACTTGGAAGCATGTTTATTTACAATCAGAGCATCAATGTTAGGTTTGATGGAGGTCAACTTGATTTTTAAGTTCTCTTCGACACTGAGTGCTTTAGCCTTTACTCCGGTAAGCATCTTGAATCATTTTTATTGATTTTAGATCGTGTTTATTCATCTTATAATCGATACATTCAATAATTCATTTTTTTTTTTAATTATCCCTCATTGAACGGTTTAAAAAGATGATTTTATCTATGACTTTTATTTGCTGGTTCGGGTACCACCTGGAGCATCGTTGCGTACCACTGTCTGGGAACCTCTGATCAAATGTTTAACATTTTTTAAACATTCAAACATTAAAGATAAACTAAAACTGAAGATAAGCCTAGCATACAAATGAGTGATAGCTAATGATTTATGTAGGACTTCGAAGGATACATCCTCAGATGTAAAATGTTAAATCTGCAATGTAATATGTCGAATTAAATATTACTCACAATACTCAACAAGATTTATGGACAAAATAAATTGTTATTCTTCCAACACTTCCATACACCAACTTACTCTTGCTTTTTATTATGAAAGTAAAATGAGATACTGTTCATAAATGCTTATTTATTGTCATTGTATATGGCATTATGCTCTCGAAGACGTATATATAGAAAGTAATATATATAAAAATTTCTTAGAACATGTTTTTTGAAGGAAAAGGCGAAGCGAAAAAGTGAAATAGTGGCAACCCGATAATTTTTTTCACTAGATACTTAACATGAGACCATTTCATTTAGTTCTTCAATATCGCAGGAACGTGGATCTAGTAAAAGGTGTACGGACGATCTTGGTCCCGACAAGCTGAAGAGCATCTGGAATCATAAAGATGACAGCCCGAGATGATTGGCAGAGGGGACAGTGATCGCATACTCCTCGGACTTATCAGATTGAAACATCCAACCCGAGGACGGATAATAAAATGAAAATGCAGCTGGAAGCGCGGCGGGGAATGATTTAGCCTTCCACCAGTGCCGGTGTAAATTGGTTGCTGGAGAGAAAAGTGAATTATATGGAATCCCTTTGGAGAGAACCCGCCGGCTGGAATATCCCTTGTGCCGTTCGCCCACGCAATATCACCTCCACATACTTCAGCGGGATGGAAGTAGCTAATGGTAATTCATGCTCCGTCTCTTCTTCGGCCGTTGTCTTCATGGCCTCCGGAGGAGATTTGAGGACATAATGCAAAAGAGACCAAGATGACTGAAAATGGTTCTCAAATTATTTTCATTCAATCCAATAGGCATAATAATAATTTTATATTACTGATAATATAGAATGGACAATTATTAGTCCCAACAAAAAAAAAAATAATAATATAGATATACGGGTAATTCACCTTGAAAGCACGAATCCTCGTCCTCTCGTTTTTATTGCTTCTCTGACAATGCGATGTGCCAGAATTTCTTTTTTTTTATGAATAAAGGAATGATTAGTAGAGCAATAGCTAACAACAGAAAATCACGCCATTTGAGAAAAAAAAGTTTAACATCAAAATTTTCATTGCCTTCCTCAGCACTTAACCGCGTTTTGAAAATTAAAAAAAAATTACTAGGGCAAATTGGATAATTATTTCACTTTACTATTATGAGGGCTGATCAGTTGAATTCGAACATTTCCCAATCCAGAAATACTCATGTATCTCAGTTGTATGTATAATATATTTACCTTTTAATATGGAAAGGAGCACTTTGAATAGTTTTTGGAAAAATAATTGTAATGTAATGCTTGCAAAATTTCAGAACAGCATTGGCCCTTTCCAGGAGAACGACCCAGATAATACATAAGATTCGGCTTTAGATCTAATTGGGGGGCTGCTGTAGGGATTAAAGAGCTGGACTGACCAAGTTTCTGAGGAGGATAGTTTCAAGGATCAGACATCATTGAGTGCGCAATGAAACCATAAGAGAGACCATAGAGAGTAAGGTCAATGTTTAATGGAAGAAAGAAAACTTGATTTATGTCGATATTTGAGCAGGATGATGAGTGATAAAAGAAAGGACGATGTCCATCAGGAGATGGATTAAAGTAGATGATTATAGGACGAAGTTCGTGTAGCTGGAAGGATATGGGTAAACATTATTAGAAACGGAAACTAGGCATATTTACTTAATAATAAAGCAATGATCAAATCTGTTTATTGAAGTATAACGAGTTGTAAAAATATGGGTCTCAACCTGTTGATTAAGATGGATCTTTCAACCTGCTGTATCGGTGTTAATCCACCACTAGGCCTTATCTTTTTTTCTCAATTTTTATTCTATTGGAACCTTCAGAAACTGTTTTTCAAAATACTTTGTTGCTTATTTTTCTCCTTGATAGTTTTCTTGGTTTTACGAGCTTTTCCACAGTTGCACCGGCAAAACATGATATTTAATGCAGGTCTCTGTTGTTGGAGCAGTGCGGTGTACAGTCCTATCATACTTTGCCGGGGCAACTCCAGATTAGCACATTGAAATAAAACTTCAATTATTTTCCAAATCCCACTTTCATGACTGTCACTGAAGGTTTGAAGTGTGAATCTCAGAGAAGTATTTATTTCCTTTCGATTATTATATCGGAATAATAATCCTCCGAACGCGAACTATTTTGCATTTGCCCCCACAACCACTACTGCTTGATTATTGATTCTTCCAGATGTCTTGTACCCACTTACCCCTTATAGCAGGGAAATGTGCGAACTAAGTACTATTAAATTAAATTATCAATCTCATCAAAAAGGACATGGTTGTGGAAAAATCTTGCTTCAAAAATAAAGATTGTACAATCATGTAAAGTCGAACTTCATAAATACTTGTGTGTACTCACCGGTTTTTTTTTAAATCTTTACTTTAAAGTTAACATAAGGATTAAATCCATGTGGGGATTTAGCTACCCAGATATTGTCTTATAGCCTCCAGGCTAGAAGAATATCTTCCTACTGAATGTTTTCTGGTTGAAACCAGTTCTTCTTCAAAGGGATAAACCCAGTCAGGATTCATTCCCTCCGGGAGGATGCCCTATAAAGATCTTATCCTGGCATCTACTGATGTGTGAAATCTCATTGGCAGGAATCCTCTTAAGCAGTTTAACAGTTCAGGGAGTCAGATATTCGAAGCTCACGGAGAACAAAACTAATTCCATGGCCTACGCTAAAACAGGAGATAAGACTCGCGGTTCCGTTGATCTTATTATTTTTTGCCATATTTTCGGGACCGGCTGGAGATAAGATTGTTAGATTAATGAGCGTGAAAGCTATTTCTTGGCTAAGATGGAGGTAGCGTTGGCCGAGAATCATTAGTGAGGCTAAACAAAGAGCCCTTTTAGCTACCTGTTTCTCCGCCCATTATAGCCCTAATTGGATTATTGTTTGTTTTTGAGTTTTTGTTATCTTTTCAGACTTTTTTCTTCTAATGATTGAATTTTTTCGAGGTCTATTGATGCGTGGGAAGAAGCGACTTATAATATTTTCTGTCAAGATTCAAAATGCATACAACAAAAGTATTTTATAATAATTATGTGATAATAATATATTTTTCAGTTTTTGGAGAACGCCCCATAAAGATTTAATTACTATAGTAAAAAAAAATAAAATAAAATATCGTCGGTCAGAGACGTACGCAGAATTTTTTTCGTGCGAGTATTTAATAAAAAGGGAAATTATCGCCTAAATATCTATAATCACCAAATCGAGAGTAAGTTTTAAGGATAGATATGAAAACTGAATGAAAAATTTTGAAAAATTACCAAAACATAAATATAAAGTTTGTATTAAAAATACAAACGTTATGTTGGTGGGTATGAAAATCATATTTGTTCGTATCTTTCGGGGGAGGGATATGAGTGTATATATATATATATATACTCGTAGGTGCCGAGAAAAAATATATTTTATATAATTTCAACGATTTTTTATATTATTGTTCTCTGCCTTTGCTCATTGTGAATTTCAAGGTTCTCAAATAGTAATCGATTTGAATTTTTCTGCAATTTAGAAAAAAATATTATGGATTGTATTGTATTAAATGAGCTTGAGTGTACGCAAATTTTACAAAATCCAAAAGACACTTCCAGTAAAGTAGGCCAACAAAAAATATTTTGTGATAAAGCTAGTTAGATTCGCTTTAATTTTATCCGTAAATACGAATTTTCATATAAATCAAAAAATATAAATTTTTGACTTAATATAGATTTTTCTGGATGATTTTTTTTTCTTCCGATTTCCGGCGTTCATATAATCATTCATAACTCCGCAGGATTTTACCCAAATTCAACGTTACTACAAGCGTTGGAAAGTTAAATTTCTGATCTATCCCATTGAATACCTTACCCATAATTAGAGAATGAATTTTAGATTTTATACCTTCACAAGGAAGACAAAGTAGTATGAAGTAAATACAAAATCTTCAAACGTTTCATTTTATATCTCCGGTTCTGATTTGTTTACGGATGTCGGGTTTGTTCCGTTTCGTCAAATTTATAGATCCCTAAACCACTCCCAAGTTCCGTATGGATCGATGGAGTCGTGTTAAAGTTATCGCAATTTTTTTTTATTTTAGAGGCAAAATCGAAGGCGGAATAATTTTGAACGAAAAAAAATTATTTTTCGACTGCTATGAAAATTCACATTTAAGAGTTTTTGAGGTGCAAAAAACAATATCAACTTTGTTTCTTCCTAAAAAAAAATGTTTACCCCACTTTGTTACATCGTGTCACAGTACTCTGAATTCTCCCATCATAGTGTGAGATATCATGCCGTGCTTCCTATTCGAAATTGCGTTACCAATTGTGATTTGATTTCGTTAGATTCTAGTTTTCACCTATTTACGATAGTAATTAGATAATTATGTGGATTTAATCCTGAATTTAATCATTTATAATAATGATAGATAATATTAATTGTATTTAATTTATTTTTATATAATTAAATAATAGTTTATAGATTGTATTTATGAATTTAAGGAAGCGGAGTAGCTCAGTGGTAAGGCACTGTGCTACTATGCTCCCGGTTCCGGGATTAGCAGATAATTATTTATTCTGTTATCAGCCGCGGATCGGCCCTGTGGAATCCGGAAACCCTCCTGGGGCTCACTCAGCCTTTATAAAGTGGGTACTCTTAAATGGGGGAAAAACCTGGCGGTTGAGCGTGATCTCGGCCAAATCACCTCCTTGCACAACCATTGGCTTAGAAACAGTGCGGTCCTTACCACGTGCTGAACCCAAGACCCTTCATTGTAGTGGTACAGGTTTATGAATTTAATAAAAATAATTGTATTTAACTTATTTTATAAAAAAATAAATTATTTAAAGTGCTATTATGATAGTCTTACTTTCTAGAGCTTTCATAGCACTTATTTTATTATTAAACTTTTTAAATAAATAATTTAATTTTTTTAATTATTGGTCGCGGTCCAAACGTTTGACCAGTGCATTTTGCAAATAATTTTATACTCTTTCGAATTGGTTATGGACAAACATTGCTAGGAGTTTATATCCTAAAACTAAATAATTGCTAAAATTTCGTGTTTTTCTGCTCACTGAAAGTAATCCCTAGGCTTATTGAGATTGAAAACTTGGCTTCACACCACTATTACTACACCAAACAATAAATAAGAGAAAAATATTTTAACCTAATTAATGTAAGATAGAATGCATCTATATAATGGACTTACTGTATGAAATTCAGAAGCGAATCGATACTCTGAATTTGGAATAATTCCATAAAATCTGCTCATTGTATAAATTATATAATGCTAATAATAATTATGTTAATATAAATAATTAAGAATTTGCAAATTTTTTTGTACATGAATTTATCATTAATTCATACATTGCTTTTAAGGCAAGGTAAATAACAAAAAATAATTAAATTAAAAACAGCTAGTTGAAGAAGCCGATCCATAAGATGGACATCCAGTAAAATTAGGTAATATTTAAGTGCTGTAGGCAATTAAAAGTGAAAAGATAAACATGCAATCATTTTTACTAATACTTTTATTAATGACGTAATAAAGAGGGACTCGATGTAAGAGCAAAACATTTGTATCCTGTTTGTAATTTTTCAAACAAAAAAAAAAACTCAGCATAATAAAGTCAACAAAACTACAACCATTATTTCTCATTAAAAAAAAAAAAAGAAAAGAAAAACACGTTCAGAATCAAGATTCCAAACCGTGGGATAATAAAGAAAACTGCCTAAAACCGGAATCGTAAAAAATGACCCTTGGAAAGTCGGGAGCTATTCCTTAAGGGGGACCCCTGGTGTTCAATTTATACTATTGTATTTTTTTATGAGTAATTTTTGGACTTGGACGGAGTTGGACGGAAGGACTGAATAACACATCAGATAAGACCGGAGGCACAACAGCTGGAGCTATATTAACTGACAAGTTCTTGTAACCGAATAAATCGAAGGGTCTACCTGAGTTCATGGACGGTAAAAAAAAATATATATCTTTGTTTCTGAAAGAACAATCAGTAATCCAAAGTCGGAATATAAGATGTCCTTATCAGAATCTATCTTAAACCTGATTACAATCGTGATAGCTCTATCTGAGGATGTGGTCAGCAGGTTCAAGTTCGTAAATATGAAAAAGACTAGTATTTAAAAAAACTTACTTCTTAGGTGTGCTAGAAGGAATCAAACCTTTTTTTTTTTAAGTCAATTCTAAATAAAAAGAAAAAAATTAAATCAATATTAAAAATTGTGTCAAATCTTGATTTGTATATTTATATACCAATTTTTAATAAACAATAATTTTAACGGCTTTCTTGCAATTTTCATCACAAAAATAATTAACTTAGGAAGGAGCTGGTCGGAGGGTGCGGTCAAAAACCAACGTTTCGGCCTAAGTTTTAGGCCATCATCAGGGGCAGAGAGGGCCAATTCTCGGCGTTAGGCCTAAAACTTAGGCCGAAACGTTGGCACAAAATAAATGTCATACTTATTAGTGTTTTAGTCTTTGACCGCACTTCCCGACCAACTTCTTCCTTAATTATATCGACGGTCAACCAAACTTACTCGAATAAAAATAATTAAGCTTGAAATTAAACAAACATACTGAATAATAAAGAAGATACAATTTAAAATAAATCAAAGTATTAATAGTTTGCATTCTTACTGTAAATATACATCCTTAAACTTAAATAAGATCATTTTCAACTACATAAATGAATTTAACGATAATAGTGCAGTTGTTATGGAACTAAAACTCGATAAAAAGTTGAATAGAAATATTAAATTTCCTAAAATTAATAACCTAGAAATTCCTAAAATATAGAGCAATAATATTAACAATAATAGTACATTCATTAGAGCAAATAATGTATATAACGAATATCAGTTAATTAATGACCTACCTCATAATAACAATATGAATGACACACTTAAGAAATTCAATAATTTATACAAAATAAAAAATAGATTGGAGAACAAAACCAACATAATAATTAACAGAGAGATAATTTTAGCTACAATTTTCAGAAAAAGATAATGATATAATAAAATTAATAATTAATTAAAAAATATATAAATGTCAGAAAATCACAATCAAAAATCACAATATATAAACAACAGAAAATCATTTGGAAAAAAAAAGCTATGAAGAATGTAAAAAAAAAAATGAAAACTTATTTTGCCAGTCGGATGGCTTTAAATAGTATGGATAATTAGTATTAAACTTTGATTTATTTAAAAATTAAAATTAAATGTTGTTTTTAAACTTTGACACTTGGGTGGTTACTGATTGCCCCCCCTAGGAACTTATCAGCCTCCCTAGTAAAATTTTGTTAGTTACCCCAATTCTTAGTTATTATTCTCATTCTGGCATAATGTTCAAAATTGAACGGATACAGACATATGATAGACTAAAGTTTCAAAAATGCAGGAGACCAATGGTTCCATCCTAGTTTTTTAAATTTTCCCTCTGATCGGTTAAATTTTTCCTCTTTTCCTTTCAGCCACAGCCGATATATCCCTTAATTTTTCCCTTCTGCCCAAATAGATCCAAGCTTTGATAATGTATATTATTTTGTATAAATATAATATATCTGAGTATTAAATATATATATTAATATTTTAATTAATGAGTTACCTATCTTTATGACATTATGACAGCCATCAATTTGTTTGTATAATGTTATGAATACGTCTGTAAACTACCGAAAAGACTGAATTCAAATAAATTAGTAGGGAATAAATCAGTGCAGCTTTTATATGGCATCTCTAAAGAAATGGTTTTAATTCATAATTTATAAGGAAAAATAAAAATTGTATTATAAATAATAAGGTTTATTTTCTTTTAAGAAAACTAAACAATTGAAGCACACAAGAGAATAATTTTTAGTCTAAAAAATAAATTTAAATTAAAACGTTACAAACTATAGGCAAATAAAAATACACATGTAAGAAATAAAATAAAATTCAATGCCACAACAAAACGTTTGTCAAACAAGTAGATTGAACTAGGCCCAGTGCTAAGATAAGACACTAAGCTTGATGATTAAAGGGATGCATTTTCCCTCTTTGAACTGTTTCCCCTGTTTTCCCTCTCCGAAACCTCTCACCCCTCCCCCCCCCTGTTTGTAGACTTTTAAAGGTCTCGTATAAGAATTTAGATTTAGATCTTTTTTTTTTTTTTTTTTTTTTTTTTTAGAGATGTGTTGAGAGACTCATATTTCGGTCAAGCTTTGTTTCCTAATACACAATATTTCTCGATTGTCTCTTTTATTGGTTTTCAATGATAATATTTAGTATTTTCTAAAAAAAAAAACCTTTATGCAATTCCAAACTAGACTTTATATTCATCTTGTTTGGAATAGTAACGCTATTCGTCTTCATGCGAACAATATTAAAAATTAAAAAAATGATTAATAAGAAATACGGAGGGAGTCGAAGAGCCTTTTGTTCTGCAAAGGAGGTATGATGAATGTGACAGGGGAATGACTACCAGAATGTAGGATTCAAGTTAAAAAAAACAAGTGCCCCGTGTGTGGGTTATGAATCCCTACCGCACATAAGGGACAGTCCCACTGAAACAATATGGTTTTGATAAAGCGACGGCCGCTCCATGGATTTACTGCTTGTTCTTACCATTGAGCAGGGCGGATTGTCCCCATCCATATCCTCCGATGAGGAATGGCCCTACCGTGGTAGGGAAGATACCATCTAGGCCAATAAATTGGAGGGAATCCTTAAAGAACACGTCACAGGAACACCGGGAGCCACGGTAGTCTATGCTAATCCGAGGGCATATTTCACCAGCCATCAGTTCTTGAGGTTGTCCCTCCGGCACTTGTAGTCAACCAAGAAAAATCGGTTTTGTCAAAGTTATCTCCAGCATCTGGGACCTCTGGCCTTACCTGAACTCTCTGGCCCCGGAGGTGAATGTCGGATAGTTCTGGAGAAATCCTATCCATTCAGAGTTGTGGAAGACAACTAAAAAAATCAAACTTTACTGTATATCTTCATTCGATATAATACCAGAGATGGCGATGCGACCATCTACGAAAATGAAATTGTTTGTGTCCGAACTAGATTATTTTCACTAAGATAAGTCGAAACAAAACACTGAATCCTCGTATTTTCCCTCATTATATGTTTCATTCATTAGTGAGTAAAAGTGTTATTAAAGCTGCTGAAGGTGTGTAACTTTTAAAATAAAAATATTCATCAATATTTCGATTTCACAAGAGGTACCTGTACAAATTAGTGTTCCTGATAGTATGCTATATTATATTGTACATTGTACTGCCTAGCTGAGGCAGTAGTTGCAATAAGGGTACTCGAGCCATGCTCCCTTTTTTCAAAGAATTCATTTTTATCTTATGTTCTATTAATATAAGCTAAAAATGAATTCTCCGCAGAAGAAGCACATCAGCTCGAGTGCCCATTTTACACCTACGCCTACGCCAATTATTGTAAGGTGACATCAATGTAAAGTACGTACACCAGCTCTAAACATTATAATATTGGTCCAATTTTATTAAAATATTCAGCAAATGCTGTTTATTTGTCGTATATTAAGATTATAACTTCATTTTAACACTATTGAACTCAAATATGATATAGTTTAGAGCCTGTGTATGCAATTACCCCACCTCACCTTAAATGTAATTAAAATTGTTGGTACTTCCGGAAAATTGCCGGACAAAGGAAGAGAGATTTTGCCACTTTATTCCAAGGCTATACAAATGCTCCTTTTGAAGCTCATGTCAGCCTTTTATTAGGAAACAGCGTTTTAAGCTTTTTATAATAAAGCACAAAATTTACGAATTTCAGCCACTTCGTAAATTTATTAAAAAATGTTCCGAAAAAGGGCAGAATGCACATACTTCGTTTAAAGTCTAGCTTTTTTCAATGTTTATCTTCACCATATTTACCTTTTCAGGGTACCGTAGTGATCGAATTTCATAGTAACTGTACTCAACTTCTCCCAGTCACTTTGAAATCATCCATTTTTCATCCGAAGAATTAGAAAGCCCAGTTGCGGAACCCGAACGTCGGCCCAGATGGCGAGCCCAATAAATATCGAAATGTAAATAAAAACCATTGCCAGGAGCTTGTAAAAAAGGACGAAAGGATTCGTGATGGCTAAGGTTTATCCGCGCTAAAATCAATTGTGGCTGGACATTGTGAGTAACGACAGAGGGGCACACCTCATGGGATGGCGTGCCGGCTAAAATTTCTTTTCAGCCTATTTATGCTTGGATCTCGGCGCAGTAAATCGGAAGCCACGATATGGCGCTAAATTACAATTATGGTGAGACCCTTCCAAGAGGCGCCTTGGGAATGACAGCCAACCCTTTGTTTATTTAACTGTCTTTTTATTTCAATCAAAAACATCGATTGCCGAAGGTTCTAAATATCACTTTGGCCGTGGCAATATCTCAGGTAGGCAAATGATTAGCGAGTCGGGTGTATACATGGCAGCTGAGTGGATTTACGCGGTTTTGTAACATCACACTTAACGCTCCAGTTTTGATTTGCATTTTGTTAACAACGTAGACCTCATGCTACATTCACGTAGGGCAATTTGTCCCTGCTAATTCCGTTTAGGGTATATTCTATTTTCTTTGTAGCTCTCTTTTAATGTTGATCCCTCTTTCCTCCTCTACACGTTTATTTATATATAACTTCTTCAACTTAGGCAGAGAAGGTATGGTAATGAACACTCAGTCAGACTAATCTATATAAAGATAATCTTGCCTAATTAGACATTGAGTGTTGGTGTGCAATCTGATAATCCAATGAGTATCCGTTTTTATTTATTCCTAACAAAATCAAAAAAAAAAAAAAAAAAAAAAAAAAAAAAAAAAAAAAAAAAAAAAAAAAAAAAAAAAAAAAAAAAAAAAAAAAACCTAATAAGTAATAATAATTAAAACCGTTACCATATACTTGATAAGCAGCTAAAATCACAAAGTATGATACTATGATGATCATAACGCGTTAGGCATGGGGAAGGACAACTACCATGTCATCCATGCTTCGATCAAGATTAGGCATGGAGATCTCTCATCCAATTTCTTTTTAGTATCCTCCCCGTATTAATGTCTTGTATTAGTCTATTGGTATGTCTAATGAAACTTCTAACTTCTAAAAAAGGTCATGTGTTTTGTTATGAGTCCGTGGAATAAATATTGGCCATTTCACAACGGCTAGAATGGAGTTTCAAGATTTTTGGTTCCAAAAATTCAAAACAAATATATGTATTAGAATGAAATATTAAAAAAAAGAACCTAATCTAAAAAATCTGATGTGGACAACACACGACTTCCTCGTACACCTTTTAAACTATAAATCGGTGGCTCAAAAAGTGATCCTGAATCACTATTTGGTAACTAGATTCCGAAGACAGCAGTATCTAAAAAACGACACTCGGCGACTGTTGCTTGTGACGGTTCCCTAAGTCGTAATTCTGGATGTATTTGACATAGAATTTTATTTTCTAAAACTTTTATTTCTAAAATTGATAAGAGAACCATTAAAAAATCTACTATGGGAATTTAAAAAAGTCTATTATAAATTTCAAGTAAAGTACCACTTCTGGTGTATCCAATTTTAATAAAAATCTGGTATGTTTAATATTGAAAAGAAAATCTTATATACCAAATTCGAAAGTCTTCAAGTAAAGTGCCACTCTCGGTTTGCCGATTTTAACCAAAATCTAGTGCGTTAGTTATATTAATTTATAAATCTTACATACTAAATTTGAGAATTTTTGCATTAAATTTTAATATATTTTTTTATGAAAAAAATGAACTGCACTACTAAATGTTACAACATTCCGAAATACAAAATTTCAAATTTCTACAGCTAACCGTTTTGAGTTATTTGAATTCAGGAATGGTCAAAATATTTACATTGAAATCAGAAAACCGACAATTTTCGCAATTACAATATTACCTTCACTGCGTAAAAATGCTTAAAGTTCTCGAAAAATGAATTTTACCAGATCAGAAATAAATCTAATAGTTATATCATTACTAATATGAAATTGTTGATGTCTATATTGTATTTTTGATTTTTGGAAACTTGGAAGTTCACCCGAGTTAGCATATAGGGATTGGGTTGAACGCGGTACGTTATAAGAAATAAGAAACCAAAGAAAAACTACCCGAAAATTCTTATTTCGCTTTTCATAAACTCTATTTATTATGAATTTATTGAAATCCTAAAATAACCTGCACTTTATATAATATAATCCTTACATTGCAATTCAATAATTGATTATCTCATTTCATTTTTATTCAGACTCATTATTTTTCCCAGCATTAATTACTCTGCGTTGTTATTCATTAGTTTTTGCCAATTTGTCTTATTATATACCGACAGTATATCATAAATAAACTTTAACCCCTCTGAAACCTTCTAAACTTAAACCGGTTATTACAATCGGTCATAGATAGACTATAACACTGATAATACTACTAATGTAAAAATGACGCACTCTATTCGATTTTGAACCTATTATAGCGTTATAGCGATTCAAAACCTTTATTTTAATAAAAACGGGACTACCGAGGTATATAAGGTCATAGAGGTATACTGTAGTTTTGCAAAGAAAAAAAATAACTTTAGTACAATTAATTTTAATATAAAAGAGCTAAAACTCAAAAAGAGACACAAATTAATTGTTTAAAAATAATTGGAAGATTCCAAAACACAAGGCCTCAAGTCTCTAATATACCGGTAAAAAACTAACCTGTCAGCGTTTCGCAAATTCAGGTATCTTACACCAAGTATCTTACAGGACTTACACCAAAAAATCGCATCCATGAAGATCAAATACAGCATATCTCAACTCAACCGTCCAGAAAGACGCATCAACCAAAGACAGCCATCACTCCAAGTCACCCAATCACATACCGAAGGCAAAGGGAAGTTACATTATAACAGCTGAGAAGGTTACATTCAAACAGCTGATCAGCAGAAAACAGAAAATACGCATAGAAAGCAACTAAAAAAAAAAATATATATATATATATATATATATATATATATATATATATATATATATATACAACATTTTAAAAGCAAATAAAGGAATTCCATCTGATATATGATAATATAATATATGAAATATTTAAATAATATATGAGTGGTACTCATATTATATTAAAATAAAGTATAATTCAATAATGAGTATGTTGTACGAATCTATATAGCAATAATAATTGAGAATATGAATGGATGAAAGTGATTTTTAATCAAATTTCGGATATTAATTTTTCTTATTAATGAAAGTTATATGGTTATCTTGGCTTAGTAACATTAACAACCCAAGATTCTTGTTCAATCGTAGGATATTTAAGTGGATAGAATAAAACACGTCTTTAAAAAATTACATAAAATCAATTTAATTCTGAATTTTGAAAAGGTCTCATCTCCAAAATTTATTTATTAATTTTTTCAGGAGACAAAAAACCTGGATTTCTGCAGAGCCATTGGACTTATTTGAAGAAATTTTATTTTCTTCGTGTATTTCATAATTATAACAACAGGATATTAGCCGTTCTCTCTCATTAAATATCGATCTGTATGAGTGAAAAAAATAAGAACAAACGAAAAAGTCCATTTTGAATAAAAACAGCCATTAAAATGTTCAGGTATTTCGTATGGATTACTCCTCTTGTAAAAATTCCAAGTTTTCGACATCTTCCTTGTCGGTTTTTTCGCCTTCTTGAAAACTGCAAAGAAATAAAAAAAAAATTCTGAAATAACTCGCTTCCAGTGCATTTAAGATGAATATTCGTAGTTACCAATTTTATACAGCGTTTTATACAGACTGCAAATATTCCATAGCCAAAGGAGTGAAAATTTTTCTCGATAATTTACTACATTGTTTAGAGTTCGTCTCATTTCATTTAGACGCTTTTTAAGAACAGGATCAAAATAATAATAAATTTGTCAAAACGGCAGTAAAACTTCAGGATTATACAATTTAATTCCCTTAATCTCCGATTTTATTAACAAATGACGCTTTCACACTATAATTTCACTCTTGTTAAAATGTATTTGTATTGAACTTATTTCCACGGATATGAAGTTGCCATGACAACGATTACAAAATTAGCTATTTTTTTAATAGTTTTCCTCATTTCTCCTCTTAAGGGGAGCATTTCAAAAATTGTAATGTATATGAATCTTTACGAAGAAATTCTCTTAATGATAGTGAAAATTTCCTGCTAGTTTTGAATAAAACTTTTTTGAAAATTCTGAATTGCTGCTGAGATACAGGGCCGTGAAGATCAGGAAAAATGACCAAAAAATTCAAAAAGTTTGATATGTCAGTAGTTTCTTATTAGATATGATTTGTTTCAAGCACATATGAAACTCCAGACGCCCCGGATGATAAAAATCCTTGTCTGCCGACATTAGGATAGACATCCCACCGGGAGACAAAATTCAAATTCGCCTTCGTTGCGTTTGGGAGGCAGTCTCTCCACGAGCCACTGTCACTGAATGTTCAAAATGAGAAACTCAGACAAGTTTTAACTTTTTTTCAATGATTATTTCAGTTTTATAATACTCCGGAAGCGAACTATACTTACTATACTATAGTTGTCAACATTGACAGGTGTCAATATAAAAGCAATCTCCCCAAAAATCGCGAGTAGATAAAACTTGTAGCACTGTTACGTACTCTTCTCTCAGATTTGTCACATGGGTGATTCTATATAGTGATATTGTTATAATTCAGCATATTTACTAGTTTTATTGTAATCCACACTTCTGAATTAAATAATAAGAGGAAAAAGTAAACATATTATGTGGTTCATTAACGCACTTCTTATTTTATTTCATAAAACGGTCCGACTTCTACACAATAGATCCTGTAAACACACAGAATGGCTAACGAACTAACCATGTAATAAAGAGTGGATGTAAATGGACCCTTATGTTAAGTTGGTTAAGGCCAAGAACAATGGACTGCGCATCCACAAATCATACCCGCTCTGGGCGGAGTGCATTATCTTCCTGCATATGTCATGCCGGATTTATCGTTCCGCGACGTACCGCTTCTTCGTCTCCGGATAGTCCTGGATATTGGAAGGAAATGTCTTGTCTTGAAATAAGTTTCTTCCTCTGCCAAGGCTAATGCAGTGATGAATTGCTTGGGAATGCCACAATTCATAGAACCTTAATTCATAGGATGGGAGATGGTGGGGAGAAGATTATAATTTAACCATCGGGCAAAATTTTGATTTGTTGATATCAAGCTAATAAAATTTGGAGAGCTTTATAGTTCCAAGCTCTACAATAATACACTACAGCTGAAATATTTATCTACCTCAGTACTTGACAGTAATTCATTGTAATGTCAACAAAAGCGATCCTAAGATACCAAAAAAGTCATAATTCGTTCTATAGCATACAAAACTTATCTAATAGAGATTAAATTAATTTATTTGTAACAATATCAATTCCTCAGACTATTTTGGCTGTTTGAAGGAAGGATGGGGTCAGAAATTAATTTTATTTTTTTTTATGAATAATTTACAAAATTCTCTCTCTATACAGGGTGTCCTTTTTAAATGGCCCGGCTGAATTTCTCTTGAACTGATTACGTTATTAAAAAACTAAATTAAATACGTATTTAATATTTTTCAGTCTATTTTAAAATTTAGACCTGTTTTTAAAAAAAAAATAAACGGGGTCTCTCAGATTCAGTACAACTTTAAAATTTCAAATAGAAACCTATGCCTTCCGATACATCATTTTAAAGGATTTTTGAAACTGAATTTAATGGTGAAACCAGATTTTAAATTGGTCAATAAATTAAAAAGTTATGGTACAAAGTTAAAAAAAAATAATGCATTTTGTTAGCTATTTTTAATAATAAAAAAAATCCATACTACATACAACCAGAGATTGGTGAACCTACATTTCATGTTCGAACTGCCTACCCTCTTCGACGATGCAAAGGTTGGCTCTTCTTAGCCACTCTTCGCCGGTGCTCAGTGCGACGTACTGACTCGATGGATCGACAAGCATTTTCCACTCTTTACTACAGTTCTTCAACTGATGTTGCAGGGTTATGATTGGCATAAACGCTGCCAATCATATTATTTCTGTTTTTTCACTACATCTTTAAAACAAACCTTTATTATGAATTACAGCTAAAAAGATAACATACACGATGTGACCCAATTAATTCCTGTGTAACAAAAAAAAATGTAAAGGCAATTTAAAAAAGTTAATACCGAAACAAACAAAATGTATTTGTACCATAACTTTGTAATTTATTGACCAATTTAAAATCTGGTTTCACCATTGAATTCAGTTTCAAAAATCCGTTAAAATGGTGTATCGGAAGGTATAGGTTTCTATTTGAAATTTTAAATTTGTACTGAATCTGAGAGACCCTGTTTATTTTTTTTTTCAAAAACAGGTCTAAATTTTAAACTAGACTGAAAAATATTACATACGTATTTTTTAATTTTTTTATAACGTACTCGGTTCATAAGAAATTCAGCCGGGCCATTTAAAAAGGACACCCTGTATATGGTGCTATAGATCCCTTTTCCGACTCTCAGGATCGAAAGATTTTTATGAGTGAGGTATCAAAAGAAAGGGAATGTCTTGGAGAAGTGACGAATTCTAATTTCAATTGTAAAATTCTTGCTAGAGCTTAAATAAAACTGGGAGGTTTCAAAATTCTGACGGTGGAGAGTCGGCGGATAGTGATAGGATAAGTTGGGTTTTAAAATTTTCGACGCGGGCATCAAGAACATACTTTTCTGTGGAAAAACTTCCTATGAAACTTATTGATCCATTGTTTTAAAACCCTAAAATCTACCCATTTTAAGATAATGCACGACATAAGTCCACACTATAGCATCTTGTGTACATGCCGTAGTCTTGACGACTTTATATCAATTTGAGTCTGTACACAAATTTTTTTTAATAATTGAGAAATTATTATCTTTTTTATGTCTCACCCTAAAGGGCACTGCTAAATATGAATACTATACATAGAAAATGATACAGCTGAGTCTTATTGTTCAACTGTTAAACTTAAGGGATATTTACCTCAGTGAAGTTGGCCTCTCAAAGTCAACATTTTTTATTATTTTTTTTAGAGATCTGATAGCCCCCCTAAGAATTCTAGAGTTATCTATAATTTTTAGAAATAGTTCCGCTGTTTGAACCACAAAAAATAACGACTAAAGATATGGGGGGACAACTTCACACTTCTGGCAACTTTGGAGCCTATAACTTTTTTTCTATCAACTGTAGTACTTTGGTTGATCAGGATAATTGATAGAAATCTTAGAGGGTGGGCTACCAGAACTCGAAAAAAGAAACGGAAACGAAAAATTGTTTGTCAAAAAATAAGGTTGGACCTCCAAAGTATTTGGAGATCTCTCATCCAGCTCGTTTTCTGTCACCTTCTGTTATTAATGGGTATTTCACCTGTAGCTATAAAAGCCACATCTTTTATCAAACGGTTAGTAAGTCCGTTAAACTTATTATGGAAAAATGAGATGAGAGACGTCGTTTTTTGAAAATGCTTAAGCGCCAAAAATCATAACTTGGTCCCAAAAATCTGGTTCTGTCGTTGTCGAAGCCCCAAATTCTTAACACACCTGCTACTGCTACAAATTATCTTAAAGCCTTATATTAAAAATTACATTTTAGGTTCTAGGGTACCTTAAAACTTTATAATAGGTACTCCTAATCTTGTTTTTAAATTAGCTTAGTTTAATTTTGGGGTAAAACCGATTAATTTGTGATGGCAAGGTTTTCGATTAGTATTAAAAGTTACATATTTAAATGTATGCTTTACTAGTAATTTTTCATATGGTTATATATTGTTTTTATTACTGTTAATTTACTTCCTCAATTCACTGCCTTATGAACAGATATATACTCTTAACGTTTTATATATATACTCCTATATATATGGACGTCGTTTTTTGAAAAAGGCATAAGCGCCAAAAATTCTAAATTTAGGTTTCAATTGGTTTTGGGACGAAAACACCACCTGTATCGATTCCCACTCACGATATACCGAGAAAAAAAAATTGGAAATGGTCTAAATATCGAATATTGATGACATAAGCACCAAATACTAACGACTCTCGGTCACTCTGGCATTAACCAGTGCTAGAATCCTTTAAAATATATTGTAATTATAAAGATTTTGACAGGTTAATAAACTCCTACTCTATACAATAAAAAATAAAATGAAATAAAAAATATATTGTTATTTAAGGAAAAATCTCTTTATGTGTTTCCTGTAAAGTTTGCTAAATGGCGCTTAAGCAAAACGACGTCGATATGCTTACGTATGTTGTTGTGTAGAGTTCTGTTATTTGCGTACCTTGCAGTTTAGGCTATTTCATAGGGTTTAAGCAGGTATGTTTATGTATTTGATAATATTATATGAATGTTTCAAAACATATGTAGCAAACTCTAATGTAAATTATAAAAGATTTTGCTGTCTTCGCGCTAAAATTTCAGATTGAGATCTGCAGTCCTGCATTCACCCGCCTTGAGACAGAACTCGCCATCCAATAAATCGGGGATGAGACTCCCTTGTTGGCCGGAGGTACAAGACTGCTAGATAGTGGATTTATATTTGCATCGCCGTCGTAAGGGACTGTAATAAAAGGATTACAATGCTACGGAGTCTCGTAAATATGATCCGCTGTGGAGGCTATTTTACTAGGTCGGCATTGACAAAGGGCCCGTAGCCGCTAGTTGCCGGGCTATTTATACCCTCAGTGGAACAATTACCAGCATCTATCCGCTTTACGAGGGGCCTTAAACCCCCCCTCAAAGTCCCCCTATCCTATAGTCCCTCTGCCCCTTCCCCCCCAAGGTAATGGATAGGGGTTAATAGGTCTGTTTAGCGACCTCTCATCACTTGCGGTGAGCCTTAACAGCTATCTTGGCTCGGCTGAGGTTTGGTCTTCAGAGTGTATTACCTCCCCATCTTCTTACTCCGGCCAAATCCAACAATTGAAATTTCTTTACGATTATTTCTCTTCGTCCTATTTCGTTTTATAATCAACCTAATGCTATCAGTTTAAAAGGTGTAAATGTACATGTTGCAAAACATATATTATTTACTGGCTGTACTTGCACGGCGTTGCCCGTGAATAGAATTGTGAGTTAAATACCTTCCAAAATTTCAAGTTTTATTTTATCTTCAACTTTTAAAAGATAATATGAGTAACAGGAGACAGAACTATTTTTCTTATCATTTCTAATCATCATACTGTAAAGTTTGTACAAAACTTTTACAAACAACTCTTTAAAAAAAAAAAGAAAACTTAACTTTGACTTTTATTTTATTTTTTACACATTATTTATATATAATGCATATTTCATATATGAAACGAACGGTAAAGTAAAATTAAGTAAAAGTAAAGATTCACCGGAGACATAAAAATCGATACCTTGATTTGTTTTTCTGTGGCTATGCAGAATGAAAGAAAAGATAGTAAAGAGATGTATTTTTTTTTACAAAAAAATAAAAAAATTTAATTTAAAGCTAGTACTATTATAAATGTGATTTTATTACTGCGTTATTATTAGAAAAATGTTTGTTTTTTTTTTAATCAATTCATACCTATTTCTTTAATATTTTTCGAGTTAAAACTTGAATTCTGAAAATATTTTCTATAGGCACTAAGACTCATTTGCATTTCAATGCTTCAACTACAATAATTATTAGAGCTCTTAAGGGGAGCTAGCAGACATTTTAAACATTTTATCGGTAATGGACTTTTAAAAAAATGAAAATATCCAAGCTTAAAATTGATTTTTATATTATTTTTAACACACTTAAGATTTAAGTTTAACATTGGTTTTTATTTTATTTTTAACACACTAATTATGCATCGCATATTACATTATACTTATGGCTATATGAAGTGAATGAAAAAGTAAATAAAAGTATTATAGCGAACATAGATTCAACGAGAGACTCAACATTATTCAATTCAATACCCAGACTTACTTTGCCGTTGCTATGTGGAAGGAAGAAAAAAGATATTTTTACCAAAAAATTTTTTTTTACTGTGAAGGTGGTACTAATAAAAAATGTGATTTTACTGCTTATATAAACTTAGGTTATCAGAAAAAAAATGTGTGTGTGTTTTTTTTAATTAAGCCATATTTCTTTAATATTTTTCTTATTGAAACTTGAATTCTCAAAACATTTTCTAGAGGACCTTCTTACCTTCAATTATTAGAGCTCTAAGGAGGAGTTCCCAGGACTTACAACGAAACAACCGGTTACCAACCAAAATTTTGATTGCAAATATTCCAGAGCCAAAGGAGTGAAAATTTTTCTCGATAATTTACTGCATTGTTTAGAATTCGTCTCATTCATTTAGACGCTTTTTAGGAACAGGATCAAAATGATAATAAATTTGTCAAAACGGCAGTAAAGCTTCACGTATATACACTTTTTCATTAATCTCTGATTTTATTAACAAATGACGCTTTCACACAATAATTTCACTCTTGTTAAAATGTTTTCATAGTGAACTCAAAATTATACATTTTTTTAATTCATTTCTGTCCTTAAGGGAAGCATTTCGAAAAAATTAATGCATATAAACCTTCTAGAAGAAATTCTCTAATTGATAGCGAATACCGCATCAATGTCGACTGAATACTTTTCGAGTTTTGTGATCAAAAACATATGCAGGCTGAATTTATATATACAATACAATCTGCCACACTTAAGGACAATAAGTATTAGGGCTCAGTGGCGGATTCACAGGTGGGGAAAAGGGGGAAATTTTCCCTCCCAAAATAAGCACTGAGAAAAAAAAAATACGACTAATAGTGAGTAATTGTGATCAATTATCATTCATGAGGTAGGAGGTAAATTAACCTTGGCTCTCCTTCTGATAAATCGATCGTCGATATTGTCAAATGCAATTATATAATTGTATTTTTACTTAATTTTAATATTATTAGTATGTAAAACTTTCAAAACTTATTTATATAGACCAGTGGTTTAAGGCACTGCACACAAGAGTGCAGTGCCATAACCACTGGATGTATGTGTATATATATATATATATATATATATATATATATATATATATATATGTAATCCAAATGAAGGTCAAAATTGTTTTAAATTAGTTCAAACTGTATCATTTTTTATTGGATTATTAATTACTAAAATATTCTGTCAATCTTCCCTTACAAATGGATAAGACAACACAATCACATAATTCTACTTATCATCTTTGCCATATTATAAATATATATAATGGTATAAATATGGATAGCGAATTACAATACAGTTATAAAACTGGTTACTTTTATTGGAGGAGAAGGGAGGGAGGGAAGAGGATTGAAAGAAGGTGAGACAAAATTGAGCTTGCTCCCCTGTAAAAAATACTAGTACTCCCCTCTCCTCTCTTCCCATAACAAAAAACGATCTCTGGATCCACTATTCGGGGTCTAATTTTCCTTAAAAAATAAATATATAAAGAGAAAAAATAATTCAAAAATAATTACATCACAAATGAAAATAAATAGAAAGATAAAATTAAATAGTAACAGATTAAGTAAAAAAAAAAAAAAAGAAAGAAAATTTAAGTTAAGTAATAAATAAAATAAGTCAACACATTAATACATATTAATTGCAAAGCAAGTTCTAATAATTACAGTAATACCTTTTTTTGGCCGTTCATTAGTTTTCTTGGAGGGTACAGATGTTTCGGCTCTCAAGTTATTAAATTCGGCAAAATGAAAAAATACAGTCAATTTTTATGTTTATTGATAAATTTGGATACAATTTTATGGTAGTTCTCCCAATTTTTTCATGCATCTACACACCCCAGCTTTCAATGAGGGTTCGAATCTCATAAGACCACCCACCCTAATTCAAAATAGTCCAATGTAAAGTGTAAAATATATTTCTTTATTTATATTGATTAATTTTATAAATCAATATATATTATTGTAATATATATATATATATATATATATATATATATATATATATATATATATATATATATATATATATATATATATTGATAAAAAGGACAAATTTTCTCTCTTTGTACCGTTGTCCTTTTTTTCCTAACCTTGGAAATTCCCTAAAGACGGAAATTCTTCCACAAAGTGGCTATTCTGATGTTCCACTAAATTTGGTCTGGAGTAATTCGTTTTGTTTATTTTTTCATGGTTATTGAAATGAGATGTGCTATTTCTGATCTGCACTTCTGTTATCTTAACTTTTTTTTTCCTGATAATTCCTTATTTGGCGTAACGTTAACTGGTGTTTGAGAAACTTGTGGCTTGGTTTTGGAATCTATATTTTCTTAGTTTTTTTTGCTTATTAATAAATATATTTGTGTATATTGTACATATTATATAATAGCTAGGAATATAGAGTGCCTATTATTCCATACCGCTCCTAACCCTAGGATGACCTCTCATGTCGCAGCGCCCTGTGTGGGTAGAGCTCTACCTCTGACGCCCACTCCTCTCATCCTAATTACAACCCTCCTCAAGATGACAACGCCCCTTTTATTATTTATTTCTCCTCTTATGTATTTATTTATTATTGGAACAAAATACAAGAAATAATTTATCCTTCGAGAATAAGAGTTACATTAAAATCATTTATTAGTGTCAATACTTAAATAATTTTTTAGAAAAAGTTTCTTGATTCACTTTGTTTCATTTTATTTTAATTCTATTCTTATATTCTTTCAATAAAAAACATTTATGATGTGAAAATATCCATCCAAGATATTCTTTTACATTTATATATTAAGGTGTGACACAAGGCAGCGTCTTACGTCTGGTCCTCAACTTCCTATTTCCTATCTGGCAACATTTTCCGACGTTACTACTCTGGGGATTATGACTGATCTAGCTGGACTGAGTTCCAATTAGCTTAATCCAATGGAAGCAAGCCCAATGTTATGAAATGAATCTAAACTGGATCTATATTAAATTTCTTGACTGGATTACGAATTTATTTTGAACTCATAGCATGCAAAGAGGAACAAGACGACCGTCGATATTTACTTTCATATGAATACGGATCTCTTGCGATAAGTTTTCTACAAGTAAAGACAGACGAACATATGAATATTTATTCCGCCTCCTCATGTAAGTTCATTAGAGCATTCCTAACATAAGTTAACTTATTAATTGCATTAATAAATTAGTTATAATAGTCCTAAAGTATAACTTAAAAATTAGACCAAGTAACGATACACATACGAGTATATATTTTTAATAAAGGATTGCAATGGATTGTACTTGAAATGGATTGAAGATTGAAATTGGACACAATTCAGCAAACGTCAAGATCATAATAAATTTCTAAGAAACTTTGTTATGAAAAAGATCTTTGGATCTCAACTCGCTCTATCCTTAAGACGACAACTGATAATCACTCCAAATGGAACAATGGAACGATAGATTGGAGCGACTGGAGTGCTTGAAGTGAATACGATTTCAAGGGCACCGATGACGATCACTCCACTCCATCATTAAATTTTTAACCGACAGGTAGTGATTCATGCTCACATACAACACATAAGCACGTCGTTTATAATAATTACAGTCTACAAATATTTGTGCCTCTACGATTGCAAAAGCAGTAAATAATTTTTACCACCCATAAAATATAAAAAATAGTGAAAATTTTAAGCATATTAGAAATTATAAATCCACTAACAATGTTTAATTCCTTGTAATTAATGTTTATATTGTTTAAGATGATAAATAGAAAAAATATAAAAAAATTTGTAAGTTATTTGTGGATGGAGTTTAAGACCGATAGAATTCTAGCTACTCCGTATCACTCCGAAAAATCCTCAAAAGAACGTGGATCATTCCAGGTTCCATTTGCCATGGAGTGATATTCAGAGGCCTCCTTTGAGGCTGAGCAATAGGTATTGATTTATTATAGAAGAAAAATATGTAGTTTAAATAATTATTAATTATATTCCTCCTTACCTTATATCTAGTTTACCTTCCATATCTGGAAGGTATTACGTTGTATCTGGTTTACCATCATACCCTTCCGTATCTTGTTCACCATCCATCGCTTCTGCGATTGTGTTAAGACGAAAGGGATGTGAATTTTCTTTACGGGCCCATGAAAAGGAATACTCTCCCTCAGTCTTATAAATAATTCTGGGATCCAAGTGAAAAGTTTCTTTTCTAAAAAAGCTAAGCGTCGTGAAACCCAATACTTTCAAGCTGGTTAAGTAGAAAACAGCAATAAAAGTTAATTCTCAAACTTACATAAGTTCAAAAGGCCTTTGGCAATTGGTTTTTCTATTGGAACTTTGTAAAAATAGACGGGAATAGCTTATAAGGCCATCAGATACTTTGTTTTATATTACAGTAATAAAGTAATATAATAATGAATGAGGCAATATTTGCTACATTTTAAGGCATCCTTTTGTCCAAACAATTCCAGAGATCTTCCAGATATGACGAAACCAGATTGTATATAACTGCGTTATATCAAATCTGAGTAAAAGATGTGTTAAAGAATGTCCAATCCGTAGCTCTATCCAACGAATTATAATCGTAGCATTAAATGAAGTAGTAAATAAGTTTGTTTGTTTTTGTTTATAGGCGTAAAACCCTCAGATCATCAACGCCTATGGTTTATTGTGAATAATTTACTTAATGAAGCCTGATTACTAAATTAAATAATTATTATTATGATTATACATTATTAAGTTATAGTTCAACAATTGACCGAGTATGCAGTAACACTTCAAAAGAAAAGCATCTATTCCCAAAAGCCGTGTTTTTAATTACTTCTGTACTTCTTTTTCGAAAACTTATAAGTCAAATGAGTTAAAAAAATTTCCATCAGTTGAGAATATTTATCTCATTATTTTAAGCGTTTGAACTAAAAGAGCAACCGAAGAAAAAATTTCTAAATTTGAAAAAAAAAATTGTTATCGTCGAAGCCATAAAAATATTACAGTAGATTTTTATTTGAAGTTAAAGTTATAAATGGAAAAGAATAATTTCTCCTACTAGGTTGTTACAAAAGTCCTTGTGCATGAGCACAACTCTTAATTCCAACTCTCATAATAATCCTATATGAATGTTTTTGTTCCTACTATTGATGTCAATGTTTACTCTGACTAATCCTTTAATTCCTTGTGAATTAAATTGGCTTTACAGGGTCATTTACATTTTTTTATTATATTGCATAATTAAAAAAAAATATCACAAGTCACGAAAAGTGGATGTTTTTAACTCTAGCAAACATAAGCAGTGGATACGACCAGGTGAAGCTGCACAACCGGAGGTTCGCCAAGATCGGTTTGGGAGAAAAGTAATGTTTTGTGTCTGGTGGAACTTCAAAGGCATCTTACATTTGAACTTGTTCCTGATGGTTGGGTAGTGGACTCAAACCTTTACTGTGAACAGCTAGAGAGAATTAATGCAGTTCTGTGTGCAAAGTATCGCGCTTTGGTAAACAGGAACCAAGCCATTTTAAAACATAGCAATGTCCCTGCACATCGTTCCCGTTTGACCAAGGAAAAATTATTGGAATTGCAAGGAGTAAACGTTTTGCCACATCCTTCGAATAGCCCAGATATTGCACCATTAGATAATGGTTTGTTTAAATCAATGGCTCATTTTTTAAAACGCCTTTGATAATTACGAGGACGTAAAAATTGAATATGAAGAGTTCTTTGCCTCAAATCCAAAGGATGGTACAGACATAAAATCCAATTACTGGCAGAAAGACGGGTGAAAGTAGGTAAAAACGATGGACTTTACTTTAAAGAGTAATATTCAATAATATTTAAAATATATAATCTGAAATAAAGCTATACTAATGCACAAGGACTTTTGTAACAACCTAGTGCTGATAATAGTTGATAACGTAGCTTTCCAATCAGTGACAGCGATTTTTCAGAGCAGCCTGAATTATAATTGAAATGTTGACATCCGCATGATGGTATAGAAGGATCAATCCCTAATTTGAAAGTTGCTTAGATTGAATGTCTTTCGTTTCATTATGAAATATGATGAAATCCGCTTGACTACATCCTCAAGCAATGACCATCCACTCTGGTACCATCCAACCCGAGGAGATGACGGCTGGTCCGAGCTGATTGATAATTGGTCTCGGCCGGAGGATGGTGGGAGTGCTTAGTATTCGGGCCGGGCCCGGCGTGGGTGCTCACCGTCATGAACTCTCAATAAAGACCCCTATAATTATAGGACTCTCTGATGAATCTTTCATGGACCATCCGCTGAATAATTTCATTGAGAAAACTCGCCGGGGTCACTCGTAGCTACGTCTCGGGATATTTATCGGTGTGGAACCCTTGGGTACCCCACTTCCTGTCCTGTCTCCGGGCTGCCTCAGCCTTTCAGAAAAGGCCTTCCTTAATATAAGTACAAGAATGCATACGTATTTCAGCATCCAAGAAAGAAATATTAAATGAGCACAGAGTTCATTCCTTGAAAATAGAAAACAAATTTAATTAAAGGAATAAAACCATTGTATCAGTCTCATTGTTTTTTCTTCATCATTAACAGTTGCTTTCGGCACTTTGCGCCATATTCATCTAAAAATTAACATATATCGGGTAGATAAAAAAAAAACATACAAAGAATTAGATAGTTACCCTTGTCATAAGAAAATCTGAGCTTATTAGCTTAATTATAATTAAGTAATTATTGATTCATTTTTTGAATCTCGACTACAATTTATATAAAACCATTATTTTTCCTATTCATCAGCGACTTTTGGGTTATTAATGTTGCCGTGGTTAGGGACCTGTGATTATTTAGAATTAGAAATAATAATTTAATTAATTGCATTATCAAATCTATAATTCAAGCTATTAATTAATGAATATGGCGCAATGTGCCGAAAGCTACTGTTAATGATGAATAAAAAAAAATAAAAGAGACTGATACTATGGTTTTATTGCTTTTATTAAAAAATATAAAACAGTCTAATCATTGCAATATAATAAAAAAATTACTTCAATAACTTAAGGATGAGGCATGGTTATTAGTAAAGATAAATTGTGTTGTTTTTTTTTTTGCGCAAAACACTTGAATGGCTTAAATCTGATATCAAGAATATCCTAACAAATTCATATTACAATCAAGAAATAAATGAAGTAGTCACCAATTGTCGAGGTAAGGGTGGTAGGAGGAATATGAAGGCCTCGAACAATGTGTGTCCATTAGAGTAGCTGGACGAAACTAGCAGAAAGGACGATCAGATGTGTCGGAGGGACAACCAAAGAACCACAAGCGATCAGCGAGCTTAAAATATTATTCTTCTGATCAAGTATATACGATTTCTAATAACAGGACAAGGTAAGAGGATGAGCTGAAGAATGAGAAATGAGAGGTGGAAGATCCTTAGATTTTATCAGCATATATTTATGAAGATCTTGATAAAAGTTTTACCAAATAAATCTGGTCACTTCCTTAACTCGTCATTAGTTAATTAATGAAAATTTATATTGTGATATTATTTATCGAAGCCTGTATCAATATTAAAACTGACTATTTTTGAAAGAAGGACCTTTGAACGACCTCTATTCTCTCCATAGTTAGTTTTATTTTTAGAACGGGGTCTCACAATATATGTATAAAAATATGCATTATATTTGTGACGCCATTGCTTGTCAGTGATTTTAAAGATCTTTATCGTTTTGAAAGAGATAGAATCAATAACGCTACCTTGAGTGGCTTGCGGACAAATAAAACATAAGAATGATCGATTTGGAAAAAGCATAATATGTATTTATTGTGAACCTAATTTTTATATTAATATACTGAATATATTGGATTGTAAAATATATTAATCACAATATAAAAATATCTTAAATTTCAAAATCCACTTAGTTTGATCGAAACGTCAATGAAATTTGTTACTATTTTTAAACGGGTTTAATATAAATTTGGAAATATATATAGAGAATCTATGTATTGAAAGAATATATATAAATAGAATATAGAATATATTCCCATTAAAATACTGAAGGTGTCAAAATTTAGAATGTATTTTTCCTATTATGCCTAAATATTTAATTATTTTTTGTAAATCTAAAGAAAGAGCCACAAAATCTATTGTCGAAATATTAATTTTAAAAAAATCTTGGATCTACACATCAGTTCTTTATATATAGACTATAACTATATATATACATATATATATATATATATATATATATATATATATATATATATATATATATATATATATATGTATATATTTATATTAATATGCAAGAGCAAAAGCTCAATGAGACATAAATAATTTTTAAGCCATAAATGGAAAAATCCAAACAAGAAGCCAAGAATCTCAAAAATAACAGAAAAAAATTACCTGCCGCTATGTCGCCAAATCAGGCATCACAGGACAGAAGAAGACAAAGAAAAACAATAAAGAAAAAAATAATAAAAAAAGAGAAAGATAAAAAAATAGCTGGAGAGATCTAAATTACAAACAGCTGTTCATCAAAAAAGGAAATATACTAAAAGCCCAAAAATGTACAAAACATCATAAAAATAAATCAAATAATTAAGAAGAAATCTAACATATACAAGAGGAAAGGAAAAGTTAAAATGCACAAAAGATGAAGGTCCTTGGTAATTTTTTTCTGTTATTTTTGAGACTCTTGGCTTCTTTGAATTTTTCCTTTTATGTCTATGTATATATATATATATATATATATATATATATATATATATATATATATATATATATATATATATATATATATATACTCTTAGTAAGCCACCTCTCTTTTTGGTTTACGGTTTCACAGAATCATTTCCAGGTTTTCGGAACAATTACTTGATGCGATTACAATGAACAGTATCTTAATTTTTTTTTCAAATTAATTTATTCAATCCGAGATCCGAAGCTGGAGATAACATTTGTCATAATGACTTGTAGTGACCCCGAACCTCTGGGATCCTCTATATGATAATACTCGGGAGTTATGTGAATTTTTTTCCCCGTTCCTTCTCTAAAGAAATGCATACGTTATGAGAAGGTTCTCAGTTTTTCGGTGCCGATGTGATCTTATTGAATCGTGGCCATCAAAAAGAAATGGAAAAAAAAAAAGCGGCTGTCATGTGCCCACTGTTTTCTGAGAAGTTATTTCGGTTGCCACCTGGTCAACATTCCTCTACAGTTTTTATACCTTGCTAAACTATCCAGCGATTTTATATTCCTTGTACCATTTTGGATTTTGGATTTTATTAATTTTTTTTTTTTATGCATTGCAACAATATATATATATATATATATATATATATATATATATATATATATATATATATATATATAATAAATCCTCATTTTTTTTTCAATTGTTGAGGTATCGAGTTAAAGATTGCGTAAAGAACTATCGAATAGGTCCAAGATTTTTTTTTAGCATTTAAATTGTTACTATAGATTTTGTAGCTCTTTCTTATAGATTTACAAAAAATAATTAAATATTTAGCCATTACAGGAAAAATCTATTCTGAATTTTAGCACCTCCAGTATTTTAATGGAAAAAAAAAATAAAAATAAATATATTCTTCTTTAGGCATGTAGATTTCCAAGTTTATATCAAAACTGTGTAAAATTATAACATAAATTTCATTGACGTTTTGATCGAACTTAGACATTTTGAAATTTGAGGTATTATACTGTGATTAGCATATTTTACAATCCTATATGGCAAGTATATTATTATAAAAATAATAAATTTCACAATAAATAAATATGCTCTTACCAATTCGATCATTCTTATGTTTTAGTTTTCTTCAGAAATAGAAAAAAAATTATTCTCGGACGAAGTCCATTAAGAATGACATAGATGTGGAAAAAACATAATCATTTCTGTTCTAGAGACATAGTAGTATAAGTATATAAAAAAATCATCCATTTACAACAAGATAATCAAGAAATATATAAAAAAAAAAAAAAAAAAAAAAAAGAGAAGCTCTTAAGGTAAAACAATATAATCTTTAATGAAAAAAAAATTATTGTGTAAAAATTCATCCATGAAATAAAAACTTAATCATTGAAAATAGTTGAAGATATGAGTGGATGAAGACGGTATGTGCTAAAAATTTCTAGCATTTATTTTTTTCTTATGAATGAAAGTGTTGTGTGCTTTTTTTCATCTTGTAACATTAGGAACCTAAGATTCTTGGTTAATCGCATGATTTATCAGTGGTTTGGATCAATCATTAATTGGATCAATTAAAACATTACAAAAAAAAAATAACTTCATTTTCTAAAAACTTTAAATTCGTAACACATCACCTTCACCCTCTCATATCTTCAATTTTATAATTTTCTCTATTAAAAAATTAATAAATATTTATGTATAATCGGAAAAATCCATTTTTTTTTTTTATTCAGTAAATTTCTGGTACTATAAGGCATTGATCATTACATTTTACTAGCCAATATTAGTAAAATGTTTTTATCACGATGAAAAAATTTTAAACTGTTACCAAATCGATCATTCTTATGCTTTACTTTTCTTTACGAATAGAAAACCAAAGAAGTATAAATTATAAATTAAAGAAAATAATTATATATAAATATAAAAAATCCTAAAAAATATAAAAACTGAACCGAAAATAATAAAATCCAAAATTTGTTTTAATCAATTTATATAACTAAAAATATAGAAAAATGCATGAATTTTAAATCAGATATTAAATTAAATTAAAGTTTGTTGCTTACAATAGAATCATTAAATAAATATCTATACGAGACAAGCTGAATTAAAATCTTCAATGATTAATAAGCAGTAAGAATTATGAACATTTTGGAGTTAAGAAATGGATTTAAAGAAAGTAAACATTGATTTGTTTCATATTACAGATTTATTCATTTTCTCTTTTTAAGAAATTCAATTAAATTATAAAGATAACTACAGCTATTTTAAAAAATGTTAGTCTAGAAATCATAAGAGACAATATAATTGTGAGAAATATTAATCAGTTAATTTTATAAATAATTTCCTGGTTAATTTGGTTAATAACTTTATGTTTTTTGTTGTATATATTTGCTCGGTATATTGATTTGAACAAATTTTTAATAATAATTTTCATGAATGGGCTGTCGTAAAGGTTCAAAGCACAAGCGCCGAGTTTATAAAAACAAAACTAAGACCCAAGGCGGAGTGATAAAGAAATAAGGAGATGATGAAGGGTTGATCTAAATGAGAATGAATTGGCGGAGGCAGGATGGCCTGTTAACACGGGCTACTCTTACAAGAATAAACAATCGCATAAATTAGGCGAGAAAGAGTGTGTTGATAATCAAAAATCATATTTATGCAAGAGGCCTCCTTCCTACCTCCATAAATAACCAATTTAGAACAAGAAGCGGCTAACAGAAATGAAATATATGTATATATCTCTACAGCGCAACTTTTTTCTATTACTCCGCTCTACAACAGTTATATAAACCTTTTTCGGAGTCTAATGAGAAGATGGGGCCCAAATGACCCAATCTGTAGTCAGGGCCCCCCCGCTGGCCTCGGCAACGTTTTATTTTTTCCTCCTTCATAATGGGAAGGTTGTAATTCCCGTGCCTACCTGATAAGTGGCCGAGATGTGTTGCTCTTAAATATGATAATTAGCTGGAATAAAGACCATTCCGGTGGCGAACCCGCGCCAATAAAGACCCTGATGAAGTGGGCTCCTTTATTCCAGAGAGTCCAGAAGGCTAGGCGCTCGTACTCGCCACTTAAACAAATTTCCTTCCAGTATTTATAGTAATGGCATCGTTACCGTTTATAAGCTTTCAGATCAGATGTACCTACATCCCGCCTCTCTTCTGTGGTACGCTGAAGTGTTGGTTGGACATTCTTCTGTATTATTCGATTTAATATGATTATTTAAATATTTAACTGAATTAATTGAGTCTGACTAACGAAGGTAGTCAAGCCAGAATTACAATAAAATATTTTTTTAATTAAAAGAATAAAACCATCGTATCAGTCACATGCTGGAAGATCTCTGAGATGGAATAAGTTCCTCTCGCATTTTACAGTTTAATTGGTCTTAAAATTAATATCTTGAATTATAGATTTGATAATGTAATTACTTAAATTATTATTTATAATTCTAAATAATCACAGGTCTCTAACTATGGCAATGTTAATAAACAAAGTCGCCGATAAATAGGAAAAATAATGGTTTTATAAAAATATTTTAGACGGGATTCAAAAAATGAATCAATAAGTACATGTTAATAAGCTCAGATTTCCTTATGACTAGTGTATCTGTCTGATTCAGTGTATATTTGTTTGTTTTTTTTCTACTCGATTTATGTTAATTTATAGATGAATATGGTGCAAAGTGCCGAAAGCTACTGTTGATGAAGAAAAAATAAAAATGAGACTGATAGGATGGTTTTATTCCTTTAATTATATCATAAAATAGTCTACTCATTACAATATAAAATAATTTTTTGAGAGAAAAAACTGTTTTTACTGTCAAATAAGGTTTGGACTGGCCAAATTGCCTATTCGGCGATCGTCGAGGACCCCGATTCAAGGGGGCGCCAAATGGGCCCCAAAAACGGTGGTTTACATTTTTAAAAATATTTTCCAGTCTCATTTTCTCTGTAATAAAACCGTTGTAATTGATTACTATTTTTTCTAGTCTCTATCAAGTGTAAATATAATAATAATAATATGCAAATATAATAAAAGTAAATAAAGTAAAACAGAAAAGCTTAATTTTTGATAATGAACTTGCCTTTACTCAAACATTTTTCAAAATAGCAGAAAGTTAGTTTTCAGGCATGTAATTTTTAGCATTTTCCAAGGAAGGGCCCCAGAATTCCTGCTCTTGGTAAGGGAGCCCATATTCACAATCTTCCACATTGAATGGCAATAATTAATAGTGATCCAAGAAACCATTCATATCAATTAACATAAAATAAATAAATTAAATGATTTTGTATGGTCTTCCAATTTTTCTAATCTAAACCCTTTCCCTTTCGCTGATCGCGTTAAATCATTTATTCTATAATATAATATATTATCATATTATCTATAAGTACTAGCCAAGAACTATCGAAGCCCATATCAACGTTATAACTGTCTATTTTTGAAATTAGGACCATTGAAGGACCTCTATCCTCTCCATAGCAAGTAGTTTAATCATACATGTATAAATTCTGCCCCGAAAGCCTATTAAGAATCGCCCCATATAGAATCCGTGGGTAAGGGGGGAGGAGGAGGAGAGAATTTATTCATATATTGTAACGTTCTAAAAATAATACAAGCTACGGAAAGGATAGAGGACCTTCAAAAGGCCCTTATTTCAAAATTACTCAGTTTTAACATTGATACAGGCTTCGCTAGATTCTTGTTATAAAATCAGAAAGGACTATATATCATGTACGTATCTACTATATTATGATTTACGATTTTTTGATTATGGATAATAATTCATTAATGAATTATTGAAGATGAGCAAAAAAGTCCGAAACGTTGTTCAGTTAAAACATTAAAGATTAATGAAATTTTAAGAGTGAATTATTTCTTGAAATTATAAAATAAGATTATATATATATATATATATATATATATATATATATATATATATATATATATATATATATATATAAGAAAATGCCTGAAAAATAATTTTGTTTTCAAACAATATGCTAATATATACATATTTTTTTCATTTTTTATCCCAAGCTTTTCATGATTTCTCGTATTTTTCACCAGTATACTTTCCTTGGTAATCTTCCATGATCATTCTTATCAAATTTCCAGCTTTTCTCCATTTTTTTTCTCTAATTACTTCTCTCCTTTGAGATATTCCAGCAGCTCGTCGCCAGATGTATTTTTTCATGGCTCTAAATTTCTATCTGAGATAGTCTTTTATAGTAGAAGTTTATACGAGTATTTATGTTTTTGCTTATTAAGATAAGGAACCTTAGTGTTTTACATCTTATTGCTCAAAGCTTTTCACCAAAATGTTTTGAAAAGAGTAATAGTTATCTTAAATATAAACGTCAAGAAACAAAATACCCGTCCCAGAGCTACCAGGTAATAGGACAAGATTTATATCGCTAATGCGAACATAAAGCCAGGATGAGACGTCAGTCCACTCATCACTCCAGTATAAATCCTGGAAGAAGATGATGAAGACATAGGCTCCTTGGTCGAACATTGTAGTGGATGACATCCGGACTATAAAGCATCCCGCTGGGAAGGAAGGGCTCTTATTAAACGTTAAATAGCGGAATAAAACCCGTAAAGTTACGCCAGAGCCATGGCGATAAAACTCAAACTCCACGGTGACTTTAACGCTGGAGTCATGTAACGCTATTTTATACGGAAGGCTGTTTATGATCCGAGCGGTCATTACTGACTCTGCCAACGGGATCTGTCAAGAAGATGCGACCTGAGGAGGATGTCGGGCTATAGCCTGTTCCAAGATCACAGTATCTCTGCTAACATTTGCTACAATCCTTGTGCTGCCTTAAAACGCCTATTTAATAAAGTACAAGAGATTACAGGTTACTTATAGTGATTAGATAATAATAATTTTATTCAATGATTTTTTTTTAATTAACTGTTTTTTAATATGGCTGTTTTAAATGTTTCAACATTTAAAACAATGTATGCTATGTATTGCTCAACAATGTTTGAGCAATACATAGCAATTTGTTCTGTACCTTATAGGCCCACCCTGTTTCATAATGAAGTACAAACGTATCAGTACAAGTTAGTCTCTCTAGACTTACACTCTGAAATTTTGAAACATTTAAAATAATTAATTAAAACAAACATTGAATACAATTATTATTATCTAATGACGATAAGTAACCTGGAACCTCTAAAAACGAATATTTCCATCCGTACTTTTGTGGTTTATTATGAAAAAGAGCCTGGACTAAAATACAGATAAAATTAATGCACATCAGAGACATCGCACGTTCCAATCCAAACGTTTAATAAGACTAATATATTGATGCCTAAGAAATTATATATATCGTAACTGCCAGAAATGTAGATTTCCTCTCCATGCAGATCCGACGTTATTAATAAAATACAACACGCCAGCGACTGGTAAGACCTCGTATTTGTAAGTGAGGCAAATATGTGTTTAAAAAATGTCACATCTATATTAGATGATTATGAGTAATACCAATTTTGAGCTCAGCGCCTCAAAAACATGTTTTATGTTTTTGATTTAACATCTTGATCATATCTTGATTGCGCTAATTTTAAGTCACATTCAATTAATCTCAAAACATATTGAAGTGTAATTTTATGGCTGCAATACAATTATTTTATTAGATATTGATTTTATTTTTTCAATTCTTGGCAATTTGAAAAATGCGCAACGTAATCATGACAAAAATTTCACATTTAGGAGATATCTGATAAAAGAATCAAAAATGTATGAATCATTATTTCATTACTCGGAGCCGGAATTAGGATTTTTATAGAGAGTTTTTGCCGCTCATTCTTTTATCTCTACCTCCCATCTGCAAACAAAAGCCAACAGTTTTATAACAGTATTTTTTATGTAATATATTTCTTTATAATTATCGTCACCTCATCCCATTTAATCATTTTACAGAATGAGTTAAGGTAAAGCAAAGCAATCAAAAAGCAGAAACGAATATTTTAATTTGCCGCCCTATAAATTATGCGGCCCGGGGCATGTACCCCGTTGCCCCTCTCTAGTTCCGGACCTATCGCCGCGTATTGTTTTACAACATTGACGAGACAGACTTTTTCTGATGACTTTATTACTAGAAATTAATTAACGAGTTAATTAATTCTCCGGCTCGCTCCTATACCCCTTTGTCTTCTACAGGACCCCTTTAAGTGGAAAATAGTTTAAGAATGAGAGACCCCTTTGGGTCGGTGGTCACCTAGCGGTCCGCACTCGTGGGAAAGAGCGCCAGTTCCCAAGAGGACGATTAAGGTAACGATCGGTTATAGTGGACCCAAACATAAGACCCTAAATGGAGGGGACATCATAGTTCACCTTCTCTGTAATTTTGCTAATAAGTACTCCCATTTGGTTGAGCTCGGCAACTGCTTCCAATCGGGGGGAAAGAAAAAAAAGTAAAAAAATGACCTGTCCTTCTCATCTTCGGTTAATGAGAAAATGCCAAAATGTTCGATAAAGAGTAGCATTATGCTTTACAAATTTGAGCACATTATGGGTTTCTTTTTTTAATAATGGTCAATAAACCAAGATCATGGTAATAATCTATGTGTCAAGCCGTTTTTTTAATGATTCCTACCGAGGGCTTTTTTTCGCCTTTAGAAATTTATCAACATACTGTCAGTTTTTGGATGAATTTCTTGTGATCCGAACGAAATAGTTGAAAATAGATCAGGAACAAGCTGCTAGATTTTGTTTTTATTAGAACTTGGGCAACCAAGTGCCTCCTTTCCTGAAACCCAAACAAATTCAGAGCCATTATTATTCAATCTGCTTCTGTTCTGAAATCCATATCATCCTTAATTAATTATTTTTTAACTACTCTCCAATCCAGTAATGTTAAAAATCCTGGTATCATATTCGATCAAACCTGGGATGATCATGTATCCAAATATAGTCCCATAACTGATTTTCTCTCCCTTCGACTAAGATTTTTTAGAATATAGTAGGATCTCTGAGGCAGCCTTAAAATAAACTAAAAATATTAATGACTTATTTTCTTCTATTTATTTTTGGTAGTTCCAGAGTCAGTTGCTTCCTTCTTATATCTCATTATTCATTTATACCTTCCAACCCTTTCAGTTTAAATGCTAAATTCACAACCGTATTTCTCGTTTCAGTCTATCTGACCATAGAGGTTATAGAAACCCATCTAATAAGACTGCTGCGTTTGACCAATTCTCTTTTCTCCTAAATTTTTTTTCGCTCTAGCCAGAATAAATTGATAACCTTTTGGGTAATCTTCCCTTTATGTATTACATGGTACTTTTGAATTACAAAAGATATAGGAAGTTAAACACAATTATATGCACAAATAATTATAACATGTAAAGCCTTCCTTCCAGCTTACATACCAAAAAGGTTTTAGAACGTTAGTGTTTCCACCATCACATTCGTCTCGCCATGTTGGATAAAATAGCGACACAAGGCATACAAAATTTCATAGAGCCGATCGGATTGGTCACATGATGATGAATATGGCGTCGGTGTGCCGCGACACGTCTCTGGTAATGACAGATAAAAGGGAATTATACCGCTTTTATAAATTGAAAGGGGATCTGTCACCTGAGATCCCTACGGGGAGTTAATACAGTGCCGATGATTTATCAACTCAGCAGCCACCAGAGGGTGTGCAGGCGGTCCCCCCCACAAAGGGCCCGAGGGCAGGGCCAGGGCGGAAAAAAACCGCGGCTATTGTCCAGAGGCTAATGGGGTGTCACCGGGGCGTCCCGTCGATGTGGATACGGCCTCATCACTGTCCATGAATTATCGGATCTGCTGAAGAGGTTCTCCTTGTCTAGGAGTTGCTTTCGAAAAGGTAAGTAGCTAATTGGAAAACAGATTGTCGGGCAACAATAAATGATAAGATTAGAATAGACAAGAGGTAGCTAAGATGAATCATATGTAAATTTTGAACAAATGATCTAACAAATATATAACCCAGTGACTTGCTTAGCCAGAGGAGGGTCCTTTGGATCCTCCCTAAATCACAATATACTTCTACTTATTTTGATCTGTTAACAAAAATTGTATGAACATATGGTATCCTTGAAAGGAGCCCCTTCTTCTCCTTAAACGGAATCCTGGCTACGCTACTTATAGAACCCCGTTTATCCAAAAGAATAAAAAGGTGCTATTTCCGAAATAAAATAAGGCCTATTCCGGGCAACGCAAAATTCTGGATAAGAGATTCCATGATTAGTAAATAATAATTCTTGATATTGATGACATTTATTACAGTAATGTGAAAAGAAATTGTATATTCGAGGTTATCACACGCTACCAATCTTAATTAGCACTTAACGTATAACCAGCACCAACACACTTTGTCGGATTAAAATAAAATAAGAAAAGTTATAAAACACTTGAAGAGTTATCACTAAAAGAGACAATAATGAACTGAATTGTTAGTAGAGGGGAGCTTCTAAGAAAATTTCAATTCCTATTTTCACAAGAACTGTAATTAGCCTATCAGGGCTCGCTTTTTGTTACTAATGCATATGTCTCACTTTTATGAATTTTACATATTTTTACTTTTAAGAATTTTACATTGAAAAAATAATAAAATTGGATATATTTATTTATTTATTTACATAGCCCACCAACAGGCGTTGTGCTTGACGTTGATGTATATATATATATATATATATATATATATATATATATATATATATATATATATATATATATATATATATATATATATATAATAATAATAATAATAATGAAAATACAATACAAATTGAAAAAAGAAACGAAATAAATGGAAAAATAATTAAAAAACAAAGCAATGTATGATATGATACAATCCAATTTACATACATACCTACTTATAATTTAAAAATATTTTACATGCCTAAAATATTTTAAGTGTTTTCTAAATGCCTCTTAAATTACGTAACTAAGATTAAGAATTTCTATTAACATTACGTTATATGATTTTTCACCTGTTTATTGTGAGCAAAAGGGTGTTCAAGACTCAATTGGCACTCCCTTTAAAATCCACAATTTTTTGGATTTAGGGATGAAACGTGGTAGGGCACAACAATGTCACCTAAAGTTTTCTTCAAGCTCATATTCAACTCCCTAACATTCTCCAGTACAACTCCAGCGCACATAGCTCTGGCGCACATATATACACATAATGTATATATATATATATGTATATATATGCGCACATATAGCGCACATTATTTCCAAAGTGATGGGGTAATTTATTTTACGGATTCTGATAGAAAATTAAATTTAAAGACTTGTATTTAGCACATTTTTGACCCGCTGCGCGTCTAGAGCGCTAATCGCATAAAACGTTTTTATACAAAGTTCCTAATATCTCTGCAGAAAATCATTTTTTTTTTTTTAAACTATTCTCGTAAACGTTGTAGAGAATTAAAATCACTTTGAAATGGTTCTACTTTCATTCCAGAACTCTAAGTATTAGAGAGACAAGAATAAATAACAGAATAGCAAAAAGTATTTTTTCTTTTTAAAATTGGATTATTAATATTATTATTTGTATTTGTTATAATTATTCGATTAGACTCGATTGAAACCTCCCTTAAAATTCTCAAATTTTAGAATTTAGTGTGAAACTTGATGGGGAAAATCATTGTCGCCTGAAGTTTCCATTGAGCTCATATTCAACTCAACAATTTTCTTCAGTTCCTCTCAAGCGCACTAACTCTGGAATTTCTAATTGGAGTAATTTTATTAATATTTACTTACATATGCCAACAGTTAGCCGGCTACACTTTCAAGACAGAGTATAAGAACACAGCAACTAGCAGAAATCTATATCTGTATGCCTGGGAACACAAGAACAAGATTGAAAAGGAAGTGGGCAAGATATTTACTCTCATAATCTCTTAAAGCAGATCAATATGGATATTTGCTACTGAGCGTTGTTCTTTCTCAAGCCCCTAAGACCCTTTTTATTAATATAATTTAATTGTATACATTTATTTTATATCTTACCTTCAAGTTGATTATTATGTCGGTCGCTCCTTTGATTATCAAATATTTTGCGAAATAAATACATTTAAATAAAATTAAAAATTAAGTCCTTATTCCTAAAACAGCTAAAATAAAAAACAAAATATAAAGGCAGTGTGTCAGTTGATCAGTTCATTACAGCATTTTATTAATCATAATTACATAGTATTGTGATGTTTTGAGGTTTTCCCTCATCATATGGGCAGTTATCATCTAACTTTCAGTTAGCTATATAACATAGTCATTAAAATTTATATTATATTATATTATTTTAATGATTTCCACTGGTAGTGGATAAGAAGAGGAGAGAAGGGAAAAATGGACAGACGAGCGAAAGAGAGAGATGAGTGAGAAAATGAAGAGAATATGGGCTGATAAGAAAGCCGAGAAATGATATATACAAGATCGCGGTCCTTAGATGGCTATTATCGCGAAATAATTATGTATATATATATATATATATATATATATATATATATATATATATATATATATATATATTCCTTATGTTATTGAAATATTCCTTATAAATTTAATTTTATAACAATTTTATTAACTATATAACATTATGGAGAAAATCCTCGAAACGTAAACAAGAATACTTAATCATCATTAATAAAATGATAATACAATTTTCCGGTTTATTGAAGTTATTATTTTTTTAAAAATAAAAAGAATACATAACGTATAGTATTGACAGAAGGATAACAATAGCTATTACGTCAGGCAGACGGACTGAGTTGGACAGGGGTGGGGATATTTTTGAAGTAGCAGTGGGTGTGGCTGTTGGCACAGAGGCGCCGAAACGTCTTTTTGGCGGACTCAGGTATAAAAAGGAAACGCAATTTATTGCCGTTTCGAGCTCTTCCAGGGGCGGTTGCAGCATCCACCAAATTTGCCTGCCAATGACACCATGACAAAGGACTGTCTTCCATTCGTTTTTTTTTCCTTCTAAGCCATTTCTCTTTTTCAAAATGCATTTCAGCGAAGTCATTTTTTTCTTTGCTTATACATTTCAAAGGACCGATACCGGGATTTTAATTGGAAGGCAAGCCATAGTCGTTTTATAAATTTGTCTACATTAGGTAGATCAAAAACGTCATGCAACCTTTCTTCCCTCTGGCTAAGGATCATTAGCCCGAGATCATATTTCCGAAACCATCCAAAAATCCATCGATATAAGGGTATTTAAGGAAAAAGTTTCTAATATTCCGTGATCCCGTGCTCCTTCCAAATACCCTTCATCTCCTAATCTTCAATATAATACGTCTTCGGCATCATTTTTTACCAATCTTTCAAAACTAAAAAACATACTCGTATTATTGATCTTCTTATCCCGCACCTTTCAGTATATTTATAGAATAATTTATAAGAATAATAAACAATTCCTAACCAACCCCAACTAGAATAGCCTCTATCGTAGAACAGCTGCTTTTTGTAAATCCTTCTGGTACTTCATTTGACTATACTTTACCTATTTCTATCCATAAATGCTCCTCTACATCATACTTTGCAAATTATTACTGACTGGATTTATTCAATAAATAAATGCTAATTATTTCAATTATTATTGCAAACGAAAACAAGTACCTGAAAAAAATCCGAGACTCGACTATGGTGGATCCTTATGAGCTGGGTGCCAATATATCGTCCCCCTAAGAGAAACTCTAAATTTCAAATATTAAACTAGAATTCTACCAAAAAAAGAATATACATGAAGCTCAGTTCTTTACCAACAAATGTTGGAATAGTGATTGGGCAGAACTGAATAACCTTTCCTCTGAGTAACAAAATAAACAGTATTTTCGTTAATATTAGTTTTAAAGATGGCCCCTAATTCCGTCTCCCAGTCTTCTAAATCCACAGTTTACTATTTTTAAGAAGTCAGAGCCATTTAAATAAAGGCAAACAACTCCCCAAAACAAACATTTACCTGCATTAAGGTACCTTAAAACGTTTTGATCATTGACAATTAAAAAATGTGACTTATTATCCATCCAAACTATAATTACATATTTTCTTTACATTTAGTGAGGATAGACACCCATTTTTCTCCTAGTTTGCCTTCAGAAAAGTTATCTCGTTTTTCTTTTTTTTTTTCTTAAAAACCTTGGGGGACGAATTTAGGGCACGACCCATAAAAACAATGGTAGCTTTCCCAATCTTAAGGAGTGAACGTACGTCTCACGGACGATTCGGAAATGAAAACAATGCTCTAGTCTAAGAATAGTAATGATAAAATAAAAAAACATCTTTGCTAGATGCACCAAATGAGCATTCTAAAGTTGAACAAAAATTATTACCTACTTCTTCTCCTTCTATAGTAGAAAATTACTGAGTCCAAAAAAAAAAACGTCGCAACTATTTTACTGTCAACAGTTAACTGGATGTTACTGAAGTATTCCAAAAGTTTTTCAGAAGGTAACCGTACTATCAACACTAGATAACTAGGAGAGAGAGTGCAGATTTCGGACATCTTGCCTTAATTCTAATTACTACAGTACTATCGGCCATTTAAAATGGATACAGTAGAGTTTCGCTAATTCAAACCAGGAGGGCTCAGAAGAGGTTTTTAGAAGATTAATTAATTTATTAATTACAGATTAATGAAGTGATTAATAACAAGGCTATTAAAAAAATTATATATCAAAAATATATTTGCAATAATAAATTACTGTTCAGAAATTTTTTAAAAAATCACTTTCATGAAAAATAGTTCAATCTTTTTCATTTTTTGGAAGTTGAGAGTATCTTTTTCAGTCCTCTAATCCAAAAAGGTATGACTCATAGGTAATCATTTTCTTCAATAACGTAAGCTGCTCATTGTATTAACAATATTGAAAATTAATTAAATTAATTGTCGATAAAGAAATTGAGAAAATAAGATCCGGATTATAATGGTTTCGGATATGGCGGATTAACGCGGTTGTACTGTAATTACTACAGTTGTCTGTGAACTTGGATTGAGCTGATTTATTCTAAGAAAACATTTTTAAAAGTGAATTGGCATTGTAATCAAATACGGAATCAAAAGGAAAAGAGAAACTAAAAGATGTTCCATAATAACAAAGGATATTAATAGCCTACTAGCTTTCAGTAGCTGTCCATGGAACAAGGTAAGTATTATGATTATAATTTAGGACTATAATTCAGTGGCTGGAAATAGGAACTACTGCGAGTTAAAACTCCATAAACATGGCCTAGAGGACACTGCGGAAAGGGACCCACTTTATTTCCAGAAGCATTCCACTTTTCGAGAACCATTCAAATGTTTTACATTAACTGGAACAAATAAATAAAAAATAAAAAAAATGAGAAAGAGAATCCGTTCTGTGCTCTCTCATAAGACGGGATGATTATTGCCTATAAAGAGGATACTTTAAGTTTTTGTAAGCGACCCACACCAACATATTATACCTGATATTATTTATATCAACTCCCAGTGGCCTCATTAGACTGTAATGAAAATTTATCGGCGGACAAAATATTTATATGAAGATGTAGCGGGGCAAGGCTGCCTCCTACGCTCCTACGGCCGGCTCTTTTTTGGAATGTCTCCTCACCCCTCCTCTCCCCCCCCCCTTGATCATTTATCCTAATTCCGGTCCATTTATTGGCTGCCGTATCATTTGTATGGCCGCTCCTACAATAGCTTCGTTTGTCCGCGTCGCCTCCGCTCGAAGCAAACTGGACCATGGCGACACTCGAGGAATGTCCATGGACTTTCTAGATAGAACAGAGAAAAGTATATGTCAAGTTTTTTTTTATCGAAAAACAAGCATTGCACAATCATAAAAAATTATAAGAATTTTAAACACATTCGGCCCAACGAGTTTGGGAATGTACAACACCTACAGGGATGGCTATGAAAAATCAAAATATTAATCGATCCATCGATGTTTAAAAACAATTGTTTTCCTTTATTTTCCTGTAATATTAATTAAGAAACTTTTTATAATTGATTTTTGTTGGGTCCATTATATGATTATTTATATAAAAACCTTTCAATAATTATTAAAAAATCGCGCATAGCACAATTCATTTACTTACTTAAGAAATAAATTATAAATGTTTTCATTTAGTTTCCATGGAAATTCCATTTAGTTTTCATGAAAATAGTTAGTTTCTAAGAAATAATATAACAATAGAAATTATTATTTACAACTATCACTAAAGTTTATGCGTTTTCGTCACACGCCATTACCTTTTACGACTTTTATATTTTGGCTAATATTTTTGTCTAAAATCTCTAGTTTTCTAGCATCTATATATCTACTTTTATTTCCGTAAATTTGTTTTCAACGTGGGAAGATATTAAACTACTATTTTTATTAAACTTTAAAGCTTTAGATGGACAGAATAGAGTCATTATTCTGTTTTACCTTACTTGGGTAAAACATAATAAGAAAATTTGGAAAATATAAATTTTCTCAAAATTACGAAACTTGAACTGCACTACTATGATCTTCACCGTTTTTTTTAAAAATATCTTTGGCGTTACGAAAGTGGCGTTATAGATTTGAATCCGTTGAAACTAGTCATTAAATAAACATAAACGAAGATAAATATCGTCGTATAATATATTTTAAAAAATATAAAAATAAAATAGAAATTTTTCTAGATAAATACCAATTAAATAAAAAAGTATATATGAAGTTAAATAAATAACGAATGTGTCGCATAGATGATTGATAAATAGGGTTAAAGAGCAAATCAGATCATACTTAATGACTTAAGTGATAACAAAGGAATGTTATATTTAGTAATTATTATAAAATAAAACAAGTTGTGATTGATATTTTTAATTATAATTTTTAATTTTTTTATAATTTAATTGTAATGGGATACAAATTTCAAAGTAACTGTTTATTGTAATAAAAAAGCTATAATTTTAGTTCTGAAGACAATACCCCCGAAACGTTGACTATTATATTAACCTTGGAAAATAAAGTTACTACTTTGGAAGTAAAATAATTTCCTACGATTATAAGCATGTTGTAAGACTTTTAATCTATTGATGTAGTCGTGGGTTTAATAAAGTAGTAAATTTATTGTAAAGAGTTCAGCTGAGTACATAAAATTTGAAAAGGAGGGGTTAATTTTTTTTTTTTTTTTTGGTTGTCACAAAGGTTAATATTGAAAATAATAAACCAAAAAGTAACTGGATAAAATAATTTCCGATCATGGCTCACTCCTCGGGGACTTTATTTCTTAAATAAAATCAAATTTATGGAGAGAAGACAGATTCCTCAGCCATATATCATACCCACTTCGCTTAAAGCAGACGTAATGAAGAAATAAACGCCAGCTCTTTAGATTCGGCTCTTACAGTAACGGCGGAGCTCTCCGGTAAGAGAGGATTATGTACAGCGGTAAGGACCTAACGAGTGATGTTAATTCCTTGTAGGGACCATAAAGAGGTAAATGCGACTGGGATAAATAACCCGGCTATAATTTACTGCGACTTGAGCCCCTGCTCGGCCATTGTTTGGGACGAGATTTACTGCCCTTCCGAGTCTTCGTCTCAATCTGATGATCAGTATCAGTCTTGTCTTCGCGGCCTTTCGTTTTACAGCGCGTTCTGCTAGTCGCAATAACGCGGGTCGGAGGACTTGACAAAAGGAATGGGACTTGGATCTCTGCGAGCGCTCCGAAGTGTACAGTCAGCGGATAGCCATCTCTCATTTAGAAGATTTATCCAACCATTGAGTTTTGTATGGTTACCAAATATTTTTCTGTATCAATAGTTCATCGATATTCAACGGTAGTCATCTTTCATGTATTGGTTTTAGAGAGAAATGATTTATTGAAAATCAATGCTGTCCAAATACAGTGGGTTGCTACAATACAAAGCGTACTGATCAATCCATAGTGGATAATATATATATATATATATATATATATATATATATATATATATATATATATATATATATATACACACTCATTTTACACTTTTTTTTTTTTTACTTCCCTTTCCTTTTTATCACTTAATCATTCATCCACATTATTCATAGCATTTTCATCTTTATTCGATTACACTACATTTTCTTTTTTTTTCTATCTTTTATTTATTTTTACCAACTACTTTCTCACCTCTCCATAATTCTCTCATCCAGTTAACAATCAACCCTTTCTTAATCCAGTATACAAACTCTAGATAACTGGAAAACTTATGAAACTAATCAAACATCAAAATTTGAACGCACACACATATAGATCAGCAGTACAGGAAAAAAAAAAAAAAAAAAAAATATATATATATATATATATATATATATATATATATATATATATATATATATATATATATATATATATATATATATATATATATATGTATATATATACAAAAAAAAAAGTAATATCGAATCGAAAATATTTTGCTCTACAAATCATCGGTCCCATGTCGGTCACACTTACGAACGTGAAAAAATTGATATTTTGTTTTTTCTATTTCGATAGCATTCCGATTGAAACAGCATGTAGTAACTACGAATCTGTAATGGCATTAGAAAGTTCTGAAATCGCAGTTACATTTTTGTGAAAAACGTCTTTAAGTTTGAAGCTTCCATGCTCAAGTAAATAATATGCGTATTTCTATGAAGGCAAATGAATAATTACACATGAAATTATGAAATAAAAGAAATACAACACCAACAAAAAAATATCTGATGTGGACACCACGTGACTTCCTTGTACGCCTATTAAACTATAAATCGGTGGCTCAAAAAGTGATCCTGAATTTGGTTACTAGTTTCCGAAGATCGCAATATCTCAAAAACAACACTCGGCGTCTCGACATCCATCTATTGACACAAACACGCACACAAATGGGGAGGAAAACCAGTATTTTACACTAAATTTTAACACTTAAAACAAGTAATAAAAATGTTTAATTGGACTGGAAACCAAATTGCGATTGTAACCTTTATTACCGAAACATATGATTTAATTTAAATATAATTTTTGATGTAAGCTTATTATGACCTTCAAGTAAAGTACCGTTTTCGGCTCACAAATTTTAACCAAAATATAGTAAATACATTCACATCAATATAAAAGTCCTATTTACCAAATTTGGGATGTTTTACATTATATTTTAATATAATTTTTGATGAAAGTCTAATATGACCTTCAATTAAAGTACCCCTTCCGGTTTTTCAATTTAGACCAAAATCTAGTATGTTATTTTTATCAATATATAAGTAATAAATACCAAATTTGAGAAGTTTTGCAAAGCATTTTAATATAATTTTTGATGGAAATCAATTATGACCTTCAAGTAAAGTACCACTTCCGGTGATTATGCAGTGACCAAAAAGGGAGGTTCACAACTAGATTTTACAACAATCCTAAATACAAAATTCCAACTTTCTAAAGCTAACCTTTTTTGAGTTATGCGAAATACGAACGAACGTACGTACGTACAGACGTCACGACGAAACTAGTCGAAATGGATTCAGGGATGGTCAAAATGAATATTTCCGTTGAAAACTGAAAACCGAAAATTTTCGCCATTACAATACTTCCTTTACTTCGTACAAGGAAGTAAAAATTAAAAATGATCGATATTGGTCTTAATTCATAGAAGAATGTAACAGTTATTTTTCTCTCCTGAAAAGTAGTAAATTTCACATTCGTAAGTCTACCATGGGAACTACAAAATCTTCAGAAAACGTCAATTTCGTCCGTTCGACTTCTGCTCCAAAATGCCGTACCTTCGCTTATATTCAAGGCAATTTTTAAGTATCGAGTGCAAATTGGAGAATATTGCTGCTTTTTGGAGCAGAATTCCACTCATTATTGTTACGCCGGTTTCAAGATTTTTTTTTGTTTTTAGATTGACAAGACTTTGTGTATTTAGGACCTCTAGAGCAGAGATAGGCTCTTTATAATTCCACACAATTTAAGGAAATGTTAGAAATCGGAAGAAAATGTTGGCTTTTTGGAGCAGAATTGGATTGGTTTATAGTTTCGCTCTTTCTGAGAATATTGATGAAAGATGGACGAAATTGACGTTTTCTTTTCTTTTTTTTTTTTTTAGAGCAATATATTTAGCTCTAGTGTACCCCGTATCAAGAAAGTTTTAAAAGATCGTATGAAATGTTGTGTGTTTTGAGGATTTCTAGGGCGAAATTCAGCTCGTTATATTTGTCATGATCGGGCACGAATTGTGAAGGTTTTGAACCTTTCAGGAGCCAGAGTTTAGCTTGTTATAATATATCCCTTTCCAAGAAAATGTTTGAAAATCTGAAATTAATTCAGGTGTTTTGGTGCTATTTGGTGCAGAATTCGCCTCGTTTTATTTAACGATGTCATGAAACGTTTTTCATTATCGTGATCTCAGCTAGGGTTGGAACATCGAAAGGAAAATATCGATATTTGATATTTTAAAATATCGCAAAACCAAATATCGATATCCACCGATAATCGCTAGAAAAATATCGATATATCGAAAGGAAATGGATGAAAAAGCAAAGAAAGTGCATCAAATGAGTATTATTAAATACTATTAATATTATTAAACTGTGAAGAAGGTTATGAAATAATATAATGATTATTATTTATAAAACAATATTTTTATTAGCCATGAATCATTATAAAAAAAAAAAAAACAGAAAAGAATTATACTTCAAAGAAAAAAAAATTATAACATATTTTTATTTTGAAGACTTTTAGCCATATTCTGGAAGTTTTTCAATAATAAAGCCATCAAACTTCTCTAATTTGTATTTTTCTTATAATTCTTCCGACTATATTGTGCCTTCTCAAAACATTCATCTAAAAGCATGTAATTAATTTGATACATCTCAGTACCATCATCATTTATATAAATCATCAATTTTTCTTTCTATAGGATTAATCAACATTATTTGTATGTAAATCTTATCTACTAATTATTGTTTGGTAATTAAATATTGTTTATTGTTATATTTACTGATAAAACTCCAGAAGGGTATCCCCAATATGGAGGACATCTAGATTTTTAGGACCTGACTGATTTTAAAAATCTAGACCTCCGCCATTTTGGGGTTACGATTCTAGAGTTTTACAGAATAAAGGAAATTGTTAAAATAAAATACAGTAGAATCTCGATAATTCGTGTGGTCAAGGGTTCGAAAGGTAAATATGAATTATCGAGATATCCAAATTATCGAGATTTCCAATAATCGGCGGTAAAAAATAGGAAATTACAAAATTGATACTTTCTAAGATTTGCATCACTACTTCCTTGCAGTTTAGAGATTGCAGCTTAGAGGTTGTGCTGGGAGGCAAAAACAGAAGATAAACATCGCTGAGTGATGTGGTACTGTTGTGGGCCGTACAATTATCAATAAACAGTTGAAAACTTTCGCTATTTTTTATTCCATATCTGTACCCATTGAAAATTTTACTTATGATACGTGCTTTTGTGTTTGCACGATAGGCGTTCAGTAAAGTTTTTAAACAAGATGCTTTATAAACATAAAGCATCTTGTATTCGCGGATTTTTCAGATCAATCTATGTTGTCGCCTAACAGTATGGTTCCAGGTTTTTTTACAATTTTATTTAAAGAGAACTTCATAGAAACGATTCCTCTCTCACTCACTCATCTCTTGAAAATATTAAGAGTTAACCAGATATTTTATTTGGAAATTCGAATTATAAGGCGTTTACATTACTTTGAAGACGAAAATAAATACGAATTATCGGGAGAACCGGATTGCAGTGTTTTTATACGAAATAAAGCGAGACTTTCAAGAGACCAGAAAATCTATACAAATTACTGGGATATGAATTGTCGAGATTCTACTGTAATATAGTTTAGCATATGGTGTGATCGATATATCGTTGTAAAATATCGATATCATCGATATATCAGATGTTAAGATATCGATATAATATATCGGTTTTTCAACTCCGATATATCGATATATCGCGTGTCGATATTCCAACCCTAGTTGGATGCTCAGCACATGTTCGCCAATGATGTAAATGTTCTTGTGACAGCTGTTTGGATCCCTGAAGATACCGTTTCTGATGGAATAAAAATTTCAATTATAAAATTTATCCCATAAATTATGAAAATATCGCATAATGTACCTGTTCGTTAAAATTGTTGATTTGTTAATGGTGCAATCGGTCTGTTTTAGTTGGTGATAAGTCTTCCATTATTACTCGAAGTTTGTTGAGGCTTTCAAATGTCATCGCATGGTCCAAAAACTCTACTAATATAAAAAAAATGAAAACCATTAGATTGATCAATTAAAAAAATTAAGTTCGAGTTTTGAAGTAAAAATAGTTTTCCCACTTTTTTTTTTCTCCAAGTCAATTTTCTTATTTTTTTGTTTGTCTCACAATATAATTTTTTTTTTCATTTTGATTTCTGGAGGTGTGGAGCAAGGCCCCCTCCTGCTACCCTCCCTGTTTACACCTATGATGGAATTTGAAAAATACGCATTCTGCACTATTCGAACACTCAATAATAAAAGACGCTACAGCAATTAAAAATATCTCTCTATAGAGTGATTAACCTGGCGATTTAAAATAATATTATGAAGTTAAAAATAGAACAACAGCGGGCACACTCAGAAAAAAAGAAAGAAAAGGCGCGGGTCCCCTGGCAGGTAGTATGTGGTTTATGGTCAAAGGAAAAAAAAAACCAAAGGACTCAAAAAAAAAATAAAGGAATGAAACTTTATCCTCGTGACCTAATGGCTTAGCAGGTACAATATTAAGTGACCATTCTATTAGTAAATTAATTCGCTAGTTCTGTTCTGAAATTTGGTCCATATCAAGATAAGAACGAAAAAGTAAGATAAAAAAAAGGAAGTAATTATAATTTTTTTTATTTCATTTTGAATCGTATATTTAGATCCATAGAGAGACCATTCCCATGAGATTATATAAATATGAGAATGTGCTATGTTTTATATATATCTGCAGTCCGCTGGTTGCTGGATGAAGAGAGTTTAACAACTATTGACTATTACACGTTAAAAAAATTAAGGAAGAGACCACTTTAGATAGATTTAGATACTTCATTGTGACAGTAAACACATGTGATTTATCTCATGTGTTAAATAAAAAAAAAAAAAAGTAAGAAGGACTTTTATTTTATACGATTTATTTTATTTATTAATTTACACTAATTTATTAATTACATTTTGATTTTATTTATTTATCATCACTTTATTTATTATTTATTTATCATTTATCTATTTCAGTTTAGTTTAGTTATACCTCTCTTTCTTTAATTCTTAGTGTTCTATTGTATACGTATCTATAAATAATTCTAGTTGTATATTCGAAATAGGCTCTGATATTTTATATTCTTGTTTTGTTGCGTTTAATTTATTTTTAAATTTATTTCTTTTATATTTAAATTTGTTTGTAAATTTTATATTTGTACAATGAATTACGATGTTTAAAAATGTAAATTGGACATTCCATACACATATTATGCTGTTTCGAATGAAATATGTACATTTTGTAAATTAACTCCTCTTACACTGAGGAGTTACTCAGAGGAGTTTTTACTCCTCTACTCAGAGAAGTTTTTTTTATTTTCCTCTGTGCAAGAGAAAAATAAAAATGTGTATGTGTTTGTGTGTGTGTGTGTATTTATAAGTGTATATATTTATATTAAATACTACTGAGTAAAATTAGATTAATTAATTAATAATCAATAATTAAAATCAATTATTAATAATTCGAGTAATGTCAACATTTCTCCTTAATTAGATGGAACCATTAACTGTGAAGACATTTGTCGAATTCTATATTACTCTAAAACCACTTATGCTATTTAAATTGGTATTATAAAATATTGGGCTCTGATGCGCGGTTTTATCATCTATCTAGGCGATATTACTTTAAAAGTAATTCTTGATTTTGATATTACTTATTAATTAAATAAATATTTACTTCTGTGTCGCTTTTCGAGAAATAATATACACGATTCCTGAATCTACGCAGTACGTTTAAACTGTAGTAATATGGCATTAGTAAATACAACAGTAATTTTTTTTTAATGATATTATTAGAACTCCATTTTAAATGATACAATAATTCAAAATCATTGTATTTTGTTTTAGTGGCTATTTCATTTAATGACCCAATAAAATTATCCACCAAAGTTAATTTGATTTGAAAGTAATCTAAAATGGGAATTTCAAAGAACAACGTTTTTTGAGATACAAAGTTATCAAATTTATAAGTTATAGATGAGGTTATCTGTGATAATATAAAAAAAAACTTAATTAGAGATAAATCAAGACAAATTTGAATTAAAAAAAAAAATAAAAGAAATGAAGGCAGTAATAAAATAATAATATATGTATTTAGCAAGTAACGAGACGATAGACACACGAATGAAGAATCGGACATTCTTTTTTTTTAAAATATATGTATTGTTGTATATCTTTTTATTTTTTGGTTGATTGGTTTATTTTCACGTTTGTCAATAAAACAATTTTAACCAATTTATGAAAAAAAAATATAAATAAATAATCACAAAAATGATCATCATATGAAAACTTTAATTGTTGGTGCTACCATCATCTTTTCTTTGTAACACACTAATCAGTCGTCGCATTCATCCATATTCATTTTCTGATTTTGTATAATTTCCTAAATGAATCTTATCATCGAAATTAAAAACTAATTTTATAAACTTTTTTATTTCGACGGGTTTATCTTAATTTTATTTGATTTATCTCTTTAAGTTATTTGTTTTCTGGATGAAACTCAATCCATCATACTTCAATATTCTTTTATTCACTCAATTCACTTCTGCACTAAGTTTCGGGCTGGTTCGTCCGTTTTCAGGTGTCTGTCCTATAAACCTAGATATTAAAATATAAAACCTTGTTAATTTCTAATTATAATGCAAAACAAAACACATATATTTCTTAAATATCTTTTTTTATCTTTTACATTTTAACTACAATCGTTCCTTATTATCTCATTAATCTATTATACCATCTACTTGTGAATACAAACTTAAATAAATATTATATTTTCAATTTTTTTTTACATAAAAATCTATCAATTTATATTAATTATGATTGTTTTTTATAAATATTTTGCCCATTCTTATCTCAATGCTTATTTGTTCCAATTTTTTCTTTCATAACGCAAAAAGTATTGTTTATTTGTATCAATTACTATCATTTTTTTAATTTTATTTTAAAATAATTTTTTATTATTACCTATAATATAATAATTCATGTCAATTTTATTCCATATGTTTGTTGCAGTTTTTATGGCTAGCAAGTTTCGGCCGAAACGTTGGCAAAGTTAATAAAATAAAAAAAATGTATTAGTTGTTTTTTATAATTGGAATATTTTAATCACTGGTAGGCATATTTTTTTTAAATAAAAAAATATTTCAATTGTTCTTTCAGTAAAGATATTATAATTTTTTTTTTCAGACTATTCATACATCTCTAGTAATAACTTTTTATAATATTAACTTTTTATAAGATTTTATTGTGTTTGTTATGATTAGGCGCCATCTGTTGGTGAGGATTTCACAACAGGTAGCAAGGAGCCAAAAAGTCTGTGGCAGTGGCCAAGAGATTGGCCTAGCAGTTGTTATTTATATTTATTTATATAAATTATAGCTGTTAAATAAAAATTATAGTTTATTTATAGATCAGAATTTTTATTTCTGTTGAATATTGACACATTTTTTTTTATTTATAATTTGCATTTCCGAAAACAAGCAATTTCATACAGAATAGAATTAAATTTTACTCCGGATGAATTCCGAAATTTCATCTGAAAATAAAGAGCACATAAGAAACCACTAATAAAGTCCACAGAGCGTTAAACAAAAAAGTGAGCGAGACACTTGTACAAAAAATCAAATTTTATTTTCATAGAACACACGTAACTAATATAAATGAAGAGTCCACCATATGCAGTGAGAGAGCCATCTGAAATGCATTATGAGAAAATCAAGTTTTAAACTTTGGAGCTTAAAAGTAGTTTTCATACTTTTTTTTTTTCATTTTTTAATATAGCAATAATAATAGTTTTTAATGTTTCTTTTTTATATCTTATTCTTATACCGTTCCCGGTAGAAAGATTTTTGTCAAAAAGCTGGAGATTTTGTGTTTACAATTTTTTCAAATATATTTATAAAGCACAATTTGGTTAAGTAGTCATTTTATGATTACAATAATTAAAATTTACGTCAGCTAAATAGCAAAATATGTAAACGAATAATAAATTTTATGTCAGAAACATAAGATATACATTTTTTTCTGAGATATAAACAGCTTGTGAATTCGACTTCAGTTCAGAAGGTCTAAACTTTAAGATTAAAATCACGAATCAAGACTTAGACAAATTACAATTATTATTAAACAATGGCTAATTATTTCCAAATAATTATAATATAAACAATATCTGTCCATTCATACGACTTTTCTCATCGCTTTGTGTTGAAGTCCAATACAAAATATGTTTACTATATCTTCGCTCTAATATTGGCCCATTTATTTTTTAAGCTGAGCTTTGTAGACAATCAAATTGTCTTTCAAGTGAACATCTGGAATGTTCTGTGTGATGTACAATTTTCTGTTTATCAAAAAAAACTAATCAAAGGTGAACCGATTTCCATAGGAACATGTACAGAATACTTTATAGAACATGCAAAGTTCAATACGCTTTATCTCTGCTAATGCTAGTCTTGGAATTTGTAACAAGAAAATTTTGGATTCTACGTGACTTCGGTGCCAAATACCAAAAAGAAATCGGCGCAGTAGTCTCGGAGATAAACCACGGCCGGAACGATTTTTTAAATTCGATTTTTGGATTTACCGTATCTTGAAACGTAAAACCTCAAACTTTGAAGGGAAGATAATTTTGATTATTTTCTTGTTCTATCACAAAGGTTCATTATTGAAAATAATAAACAAAAATGATTGTAAGATAAGATATTGCGAAAAAGCTTGAATTCCATATCGCAATGGTTTGGCAAGGTTGTATCTGGCATTTTGGGCTAAAATGATTTTTTGGTGCTTTTGATTCTACTTTGTCTAATGCACATAAGAAACTAACTCTATCTGTGATCTGTTGAGAAGTACTGCTCAATGTGACAAAGTTATAATATAACATATATAATTATCACTCAAGAATAAAATAAAGTAATTGTTACTACTATATTGATTTAATGCCGAAGTTTCGGCTCACATTGTGGGTCTTCATTAGGGCTCTATAGCCTATGAAGGATAGCCTAAGTCTTGAGCCTAATTCAGCTTAGTCTAATTTGATAGTTGTCTTATCACTAAAAGACTGTAGATCCCTGATGAAGACCTGCTATGGGGGGTCGAAACTTCGGCATTAAATAAAAAGTTACAACTATTTTATATAATTTTTTACCACCGCCCGGACTATCTCCTTCCTGATATACCATTTAGTCAACAATCAATACACAAAATATAATTATATAATTCTAACATATTCTTTATTTTAACAGAGGTATGGTATTTTTTGTTATAGCAACTTCAAAGGTAAAATTAAAACCATGTAAAGTAATGAATAGAAAATTGATGAAACTGATTGATAACGAAAATGAGCACTTCAAATTTTCAAACTAGTTTTTCTTAAAACTAAGCTTAGAGCAGTCAGAACCTTGTCAAACCAAGGTAGCGAAATGTTAACTAGGTTCTAGAACGGGTTCAACTTTTAAATTAAAGGGGTGGCAGTTAAATGATTTTTTATGATTGGTGTATCCTATTTGTTGGAGGCATTAACGGTTTGATAATATAACGTTTCTTGTCAAAAACTGCCAGACATCATTTATTATTATTGTTAGGTTACTATCGTTGGAGACGTTTTACAGTATTATACTGAGAGTCCATCAGTATGGAATTTTCAGATCACTCTTCATAATATATTTTAAATATTAGATGTATATATTTCTTATGATTATTCAAAATTAATGACTTAAATGCAACGTGAAGTATATAGGTATGAATGTGTTTAAGATGACTTATTTTATTTTTTTATTGTTCAACAATTCTTACTTATTTTGCTATTATTTAAATTGTCTGTCTATTCATTTTTACTAGTAATGTACATTTTTTTTCTTTTTATGTGATATTTATTATTTTTATTTTATCTCCTTATGTTTTTTTTTGTTTTGTTTTTTCTTTTCTATTCGTTTATCTTGTATATATGGTTATAGCTCTAATACCTATTGCCCTTGAGTGTGGCAGCTTGTATTATCTTTCAAATAAAAAAAAAAATTAAATATGCCTTATTTAATTTCTCTGTATGTTTCATTTTTTAAAAATTATTAACTTCATTTATTTTTTTAAATTACAGTTTTTCGCTGAGGAAACCAAAATTAATGTAGCAATTTATCACCAAAATCTGGCTTCCACATATTAGGTGGAGTGAATAAAACTGAGCACGTACTCATTCCTCAAAAGAATGAGCAGATGCTCTGGTTCGATGTGAATAAAAAGAAGTTACGTAATGAAATACTTAAATATTCTATTATAATTTATTTAAAACCGAATTTCGTTCAAAACTAATTTTCTTTGTTATTATTTTACGGGGCTTTTAATTAGTATTTTACTAATTGTACGGAGCACCTGCTCCACAAATATGAATTTATTGTTTTGGAGGACCTGTTCACCTTTTTAAGTGAATTAAACGTACTATGCGTATCTACTCTTTTATAGGTACCGAATCGATAATCAATCTATATTTGTGGAGCCGGTGTTCCATACACTTAGTAAAATAATAATAAAGAAAATTAGTTTTGAACGAAAATTGGTTTAAAATAAATAATAATAGAGTATTTAAGTATTTCATTGTGTAACTTCTATTTATTCACATCGGATCCTGAGCACCTGCTCAGTTTTTCGAGGAATGAGTACGTGCTCAGTTATATTCACTTCACCCAATGTGTATCAACGCACTCCAGAGGCTTTAGGCCAACCACCAGCATGACCGGAATCCGGTAGGCCTTGTCAATTTGAAGGGATGTTACGGCAGTGATTTATTTCCTTTTTTCGTACTAAAAGGCAGGCTTGGCTTACGGTGGGAGTATAATGTTACCCGGCATAGTTCTATAATTTTTGCCCAGAACCTCCTCCCTATAAACAAAAAAGCGGATTTTTTCTTAATTCCCGGCAGAGCACAAAAGGCAGCTGATACAGATCTGGCTGACCACGCAGGTAGCGGGACAAGCCATTAGTACGTGGAGCATGGAACAGTAGCCGCCATGTCATTATGTTGCCATGTGTCAGTCCACTTCGCCTCTTTTCACACTGACCTCAGCAACTCTTAGCTTTTTCTGCGTCTCTTTTGTCCAGCGGATGGTACCATTGTTGTTCTTTCAATGCTCCTGGAGGGATTTAAATAACGGCGGTGTTGTCTGTGGTATACAACCACTGCCAGGAGTAGCTTCTGGTCATGATTCTAGTTACTATTGAAGGCAGTTGCTTACGCAGAGGGGTATCGGAGAGATCTAGGGGGATATCTCCCACTCCCCTCCCCTCGAAATGTAAGAAAAAATATAATTTTCATAACAACCAACATAAGATTTGTATTCTGAGTAATATTTTTGGTAATTTTATCAATAGTTTTTTATCCACTTTTCATGCTTATCATTGAAACTTACACCGAATTTGGTGATTATAGACAATCAGGTAATGATTTGCCTTCTTTTTATTAAATTTCTCCCCTTCGAAAAAATTTAAATTTCCCTCCAAAAAAAATTCTGCGTACGCCCCTCATTCCAGGGGTTTAATATAATTGCGCACCACTTCCACTTTTCTGATAACTGTACCCCGGAGTTATAGGGCACTATGACCTATTTCCATAACTTTGCAAAAGAGCAGTTTGAACAGATGTTTCTCTCCGAATGAAAGTGGACTTGCAAGAGGAGTCAAAGGATCACCGATTTTAACGAAATTTTTTTGCTGATTCCTCATCCAAAAAATTGAATATTGTTAATCACTTTTTAGAATAGAAACTTCCCTTTTTTTAACGAGTCTAAGAACATAAAAATTGGATCAACTGAAAACGATATATGGAGCTTTAAATAGAAACAAAATTTCGTAGTTTAAATGTTTTGAGCTTCCTGCGAAGTGGAAAAAAATAATTATTTTTTGTCTTCGACTATATTTTTAACAAGGTTTTTTAGTATGCTGAATCAAAATCATTCATAATTTTTGGAGAGAGATCAGAGAGATCCAGGGGGATATCTCCCACTCCCCTCCCCCTCGAAATGCAAGAAAAAATATAATTTTCATGCCAACCAACATAAGATTTGTATTCGGAGTAATATTTTTGTTTGAAATCTGATTTTGTTTGATCTATCTAAATCATATATTTTTTTGAATTATCGACGAAACCGCCAATGCTTTACTGGTATTGGCCAGCAGTGCCGAAGAAAAATGGCAGCCATTTTTGAACGGTCAAAGCAACAAAAATTTTCTACAACTGTTTTTATCTCTAGAAGCCGCTACGAAAAGCCACTGTTTTTAACAATCTCCATGTTCATGCCCGTTCAAACTAGTTGGCCCTGAAAGTCTATTAGGAATCGCGTAAAGAAGGGTGGGTCAGATAAGAGGGGAGGTGGAGGAGGAGAAAATTAATACATATATTGTAACGATCTATAAATAATACTAGCTTTGGCGAGGATAGAGGTCCTTAGAGAGGTCCTTACTTCAAAAATAGTCGGTTTTAACATTGTTAAAGGCTTAGATAGATCCTGGCTAGTTATTAAATCGGAACGGACTATATTAGTGAGTAGAGAGACATTAGATTAAACGCTAAAATAGTCAATTAAAAATGGTCAAGCAACCAAATTAATTTATTTTGGACCAGTCGGTATGGATTAGGCTAAAGTTTATTAATTTTTGTTCTTTATTTCTCCATTTGGGGGGAGGGGGTTGTATAATTGTATGGGATTAATAACCTTAAAAAATAGGGGTTACTACTGTCTTTATAGTCATTGTATTTACATAATCATGTTTGTGTAATTATTTTTATTTTTACTGAAACGAAATGCAATTAACCAATTTAATTAGATATTATGTTTTGTATTTTTTCAACCATTCATGAAACGGCCGCCCGCTCGTAATTAACACTTTAAAAAGTCATTAACAAACACATGGTCGCTACATTCATTGAGTAGTGTCGTAAGACCAGACCATGTGATTGTTCTCCGAGAGACTTGTCATTATGAATGGAAACGATCCTGAAGAGCACGCTTACACGGTTTTGTTAGTTTCTCCGAGCACATCACGTAACATTAGCAATTTCTCCTTCGAGGCGAGACCAGTTACCAGTTGGACATAGCCATGCATGAAGATATGGGACTAGGGGATAATCCTGGACTAAGGTACAGGAGATGGGTGCGGGCTAAACACACGTCGCCTGCCGAACCATGTAACTGGTGTTCATGGGAACGGTTAGTCACATTGTTCTAACACCTCTGTCATTTACCGCCGTGGGAACTCTAATCGCCACGCTGAAGGCCTGTCATCCCACACCTCCCGCCATAATGTCACCCCTATATTGGCTGCACATCGGTTCAGAGGTGAGGAAAGCACGGGTCGAAGGGGTCTGCCGATTATCTTCATATATTTAATTAGTTTCCAATTTGAGTAGTTGATTCTTTGTCTAATTTATGAAGAAACAAGTATGTATGTATTAGAGATGTATATATAAAGTATAAAGATTATTAAGTATTAATTATTATTAAAGCAATACATGCTTGTTACATTAACTTGGCATTGGCCTGTGGAGTGATACATTGTTCACTGTATGAATTACAAGAGGAACAGTGCAAGAGAAAATGCTTCAGAGTGTCTTCGATAGGTTTCTGACAAAGTTTGCATGGTTCATAGAGCTTGAAGATCAGGCGCTTATTTTGCAGGAGAATCTGCAAGTAGGCAGTTCCTGCGACTCTCAACTGGCTTATGGTTCTATGTTTTTGGACATTTAAACTGTGTAACATATTCTTCCTGTTGAGGATATATGAAGTAGCAGATGCTTCTATAAACGGGGTTGTGGGTGGAGATCATTGTTCGGTTTGTATCAGTAGAGAACACATTATTTTTCACTCATTCATTAATTTTGCTTTTGTTTCCTAATAATTTGTTTTCGTTTGAAAAATCTGTAAAAAAAACTCCAGTGCATTGTTCATGGATGCTATTCTCTTAACTTGTGATACCCAATTTGATCTGAGGTCTTGTTTTCTGTTATCCAAGGTTAAAAGTCTGTTAAAGCATTGCCGTGGTAATCTCCCCAGTTAATGAAAGGATTTTTATGCAAAAATTAAGAAGTTTCTTAAAGGCTAATGCAGAAAGTGGGAGGCGACCTGTTTCTAGGCGAACTAGATAGTTGGGCGTAGTTTTAGGCCAGAAATATACGAATTTCAAAAACTTGGTTTGTACAGTTTCGACAACTTCCAAATGATTAAAGCTCCAGGTCTCAGCCGCACAGAGGAGAGTTGAAGAGACAATGTCGTCGAAGAGGGCTAGTTTTGTATTAGACATGCATTTTATCATAAATGGCCCATTATTGCATCCCAAACCCTTTTTTTTTTCCAATCCCCATTTTTGCCTTCTTCTTTATCAATTTTTGATTGCTAATTTCTTGTCTTTGATCCTTCTTCTGTATTTTGGATACATTTTAAGGTAGTATTGATATGCCTAAATATTATTTATATTATATAAAAATGTCATCATACCTGTGACGGGGCATATTTGTGATTGCGAAAGTACCTTATAATTACGCCTTAGTTCTAACTTAATTTATTTTATCTAATAGAGGCATCGTTTTATCTTACCATCGTTTCGGAGCTGGTGGAGGTACAATGCTATCAAATAGCGGATTGTCGACATGAGTTAACGAATCGAAAAACTTGACATGGCGTCGCGTTATGAATTGCTTCACTGTCGGTATTTCTAGAGTGCTATTTATTAACGGTAGCAGCTTTTAGGGATTGAATAGATAGAATAGGATAGAAGGGGTAAATTATATGCCACTTCTATAAATTTGTTATATTGAAAACTAGTTTCGAATGTTATACATTCATCCTCAGTTCTAAGAACACACAAAAAATTCAAAAATAAGCAATTCAAAATATAGTTGGTATTATTATACATATTAAATTAGATTAATATAAATCAGTATTATAAAACATTTATGAATTATGAATTTAATTAAGACAAGAAATCAAATACATGTTGGTACTCACCAAGGTTTAAATGGATTATATCAAACAGAATAGTTTGTACTGGTTTCTTCTGGCATTGTACTAACAATGAACGAGAAGTAGGCAGGATGTTTTTAGGTAAACGGTTTAAGGGTCAGGGTTTTCCCAGTGATACCGGTGAGTAATTGTTTTTTCTGTTATTGATGGGAATAAATTTAAGATTGGACTATTGGAGTTATTTATTTGGTCATTTAAGCAAAAATCTGGATTGGATTTGAAGGATTTTATTATTTCTAGTGCTTCATATATATTCCGGTTCTCATATATAATGCGGATGTCAACTGGTAGCAGCTTTTTCTCTCCAAAGGAAAGTATGCTTGCATATTCTTCTAATTGCCGCGTTCTGAAATTGTTTCAGCACTTCGATGTATGAGGGGTTATGTGTTCGAGCATTGGAGCACCATATAACAGAGATGGCCGATTGATACTGTTGTTTATTAATAACTTAAGTCGAAGGCTTAAGTGTGGAGGTGAACCAATTTATATGTTTTGGTTCTGCCAAGCTGCCAGCTTTTCCCGAAAGTGGCTTGCAAAAATTAAGTGTCTGTCAATATTTTTATCGAGATATACAATACTTTTGGAGATCCGCCTCTGCACGCCATCTACTGTAAACTGGGTGGGCAATTTCTTTTGAAACGAGAAGACTATACCATCTGTTTTCCCCGGGTTTACCATTATATTCAAGTGCCAAATATTCCAAACTCTTCAATCACATACCGCTGTATATTCCAACCCATCACCTTTACTTGTAGGGGAACAATATGGACTCATAATATTAAGTTTAAGTTTATTATAGTATACTTATATAATTACTTATAATAGGAAGTCCTATAAAGATTGACTAGTTTTTCCCAAAGTGTGGTACGTGAGAGGTATGGGAGAATTTGGTTGGGGTACGCGATGCATCAGTGTATGAACATATTAAAATATAATAATAAAAAAACTTCGTTACTTGTTAGTATTGTGTGTGTGTGTGTGGTTTTCGCATCTATGTAAAGTAGCTTTTTTCGGTATTTGTAGACATCAAGGAACAGACTTTAGGATGTGGAAACGAATCTCAGGTTAATATATATATCAAACATGGCACCAAATTATCATAATTGATGAGTAACCTCAACATAAAGAATTTCATCCTTCTAATTGATCCTAATCAATGTTATTTATAGTATAACTCTTATTTATATTTTATTATTTTTTTTAAAATTACTATTTTTTTATTATTTACTAAAAAAGGAAAGATTTTTTTACGAAGGGTATGCAGTGTTACGAAAATTATAGAAAAGATACACAGATCTAGAACGTTTTGGAAACACTGGGATAGATCATATAGATTTTTATAGCTAAACCACATACCCAATTAATTCATAATACAGCAGAACTCCGTTTATCCGGAATAGGGTTGGCAAGGCCATTCCGGATAAGAGATGGAATGATCAGTAAACAAATTTTTTAAAAATATATTAACGACTTTTATTTAAAGTATTAATCAGAGGGGGAGGGGGGAGGGGGGAAGATGAGGGTCAAACAGACGGTTTTAATCACTGGGAAAATACAAAACATAATATTTGTTTATTTATTCCACTTCGTTTCAATAAAATAAAAAAAACATGGGAAACATTGCAGAAAACAATAGATGTACAAACATAATTTAATTACGAAACCGCCCGTGAGTTTTGTCACTTTTTTAAAAACAATCAAATAAAAAATGTTTTAAAAAATCCGGATTTCAAACTGCAGGAGATAACAATGAACTGAATTATTTGTTTAATTGCATATGAAATACCAAACAGAATGGAAGGAGGGTCTTTAGGAAATATTCCAAACACCATTTTAACAAGAACTGTAATTCGCTTATATTAGGGCTCGCTTTTCCAGCATATACATATGCCATACATACGATCTAGTTTAGATATTTAAAATAGAAAAAAAATTACATGTATGATTTTTCGTTTACTATTTTTAATATTGAGACTTAGTATCCGACTAAGAAATAAAAAAAAAATTAATCCCTCTCCCAAGATTTGAGGTTAAAAGTTTCAAGATACACAGAATCCAAAAATTGAATAAAAAATCCATCCTTCCACTACCCGCTGCTTTTCTGTGAGACTACTGGGCCCATATTTTGAAAGTTTTGGTGCCAATCACAGATAACCCAAGGATGACCCTCGGAACTCGACTTTACCTTCCGACATTTCGTTTCAATAAGGCGGCCGATGAAAGGTTTCACACGTCCATATCTCGGCCATTTAGGAAGATAGAGGGACAGTATAAAGTGTATTAGAATCGTTTTACAAAGGCTTTGAGAAATGAATGAAATATTTTATTTATTTTTTAGATGCTTAACTATTTGTAAATAATAAACCATAGTATAATAATTCGTATAACAGCGTTACATGTAATAAAAACAAAGCTCTACGTTTTAAACTTGTTTATAAATGAATCACGTCATGCTAAAAGGGATTTTGTCTAACTATTGGCCTATTGACAAAACCCCTTTTACCATGGAGCGATTCAAATGAATCTTAAATTAAGTAATTAAAACTAAGAATTTCTGTTAACTGTATGAAATATGATTTCGTATCATTTTATGATAAACTATAACTAAATTACCTAAATAAAATGTTCTGGATAAACGGATTTTTTGATATGCCGGTTCCACATAAGGTGAGTTCTATTGTATCTAGTACACACAGTAAATCGTCGCTTAAGAGCAGAAGTAGCTTAACTCCGAAAATTAAATTTTACAGTAGGATTTTTTTTTTTAATTTTTTTTTTCTCATCTCTTGATATAAATGTATAAACCAAATTTTAAGTGTTAATAAATTTAAAACATCTATCCCAAAACCTGGAAAACAATTTGAATAATAGAACTATATCATGAGAATAAGGGAATTAAAGAACAGTGTCATGTGTGGATTCCAAATTTCAGATAAAGTTTTATAGATCTAGATAGGCTACTTCTGTATTAAATCCTCACTAGTATGAATTATTCTGAGTGGTAAAAACCAGAAGAAGCCAATTTCGGAGATAGGATAGCTCTGGTCAGGAGTGGCGAAATATATCCTGCATAAGCCCTCAGCAATGGCTTCAAGTGCCAACTTACTAAGATAATAAACAATCCAAGGATCCGAAGAAGAGGTCATCGTCCAACAAAGCGTATGCTGACAATTTATTTCCACCTGGAACGTTGGCATTTTGACATGCGCCGTCAAAAATATGATAATTCCCCGGTATTTATCATTGCCCATTCCACCTTCTACGACAAGCAGCTTTTCCATATCTCTCATACCCGGTATTTTTCTTTCGGTTCGCATATCTTCTTAACTAATTTTTCGTTCTGTCTTCATTTTTTTTAAATGACCATTTGTCCCGTGTGGATGTGAATCGGCTGTGCCTATGTGGGCCGTTGAAACTGAATGGTACCGGGTTCGCCTTATGAAAGAGATTAGTTTTGCCCAGAGAAAAAAAAAATAGTAGTTGACATATTTATTTATTTGTGTAAGCCTTTAAGAGTTTATTAACATCCATAAATTGACCTAAACTTGCAAACATATTTTCATTGTATATTTCATTATTATTTATTTTAACTGCCATTTTAATAATATGCAGTATGAAAAAGAAAAATACAATATATATTTATATCATATAGTGTTTATGATATAATGTCCAAAATATACTAACTTGAGTTAAAGACTTTGCCAAGTTTTGGAAAATCTAGATGGCATAAAAGGCTATATTTTTTCATTCAGGATATTTTAAACTATAGAGTGTTGGTTGGGTAGATTTTCAACACTTTTTAATTATTTCAATTTTTCAAATATCATAATGATATAGTTTAAACATTTTATGTACGTATTTATTTTGGTTTTTATATTCTTTATACCTTGTGTTATTTTAGTATGGTGATTTATGGTCTACTTTTTAGCAAGTAATGTTTTTAATTATTGTATTTTTTTTTATTTGTTACAGATTTTAAGACGAAACTAAATATTAATAATTTAATAATTTTAAAAAGGACATGTATATTGATGATCACAGTTTTATAGATTTTAGCATTAGCTGTGGTAATAATTTTGTTTTTAACAAGTAATATTAAATATTATAATGTACTCAATATTTAAAGGAAAATTAACAATTAATTAAATGCAATGGTGATAACAAAATTAAGGACAAGGTTAAGGTTAAATAAATATTTAATACCCTAAAAGGACAAGTCTTGGGGGCATTGGATCAGTTGATATCAGGCAGGGAAGCCATACACACGAGTAATAATGGATAATTATAACAACAACAAAATATGGATTTTAATATAAATAGTACAATAAAAAAATAATGTAGTTAATTACAGGGAGGATACTAATAATAGCAAAATTTAAAATAAAAATGATATTATCGGAACAGGAAAATTAAACTAAAATAAGGTTTAAGCTACAAAGATGAGGACAAAGGTAATTTTAATCAATATAAATTAACGAATTAGATTTAAGTATTGGCTAATTTCCAAAAAGCAAATATGAAATAAATATGTCTGTACATATTTTGCAAAATGGACGGTATTATGAAAAATTGATAGTTGATAAAATTTAAGATAAAATAAATTAACTTTTTGTAATAATGGGATTATAATTATACTTATAGGACAAAAAACATTTGAGAATGGACAGTCCGAAACGTCGTGTAAAGAAAGTGGCTCAATAAAGAAAAGAAGTAGGATGAGTTTATAATTATTTCCTAAAATACATAATGGATTTAACGAACTCAACCCGCCGAAACGAAGAATTTAGAAAAGTAATCAATTCCCATTCAAAACAAACAGCTTTTAATCGTGCTTCCCAAAATATTTCTTATAATACTCCAAGCAGTCCGAAAGATTACATATTACCAAAGTAAAATAATCTTTGGAGTGTTATTAATGAGTAGTTACTCAAGTCACTGTCAGTTACTCATGAGCAAGTGAGAGTCAAGCCAGATCGATCATCTGTAAACAATTCACTTCATATATCTTACAGATATTATACTCAGAGGCCCTAACTGAATTAAATTCATATTCCCCACACGCTCCCTCCCCCCCCCAAAAAAAAGTTAGAAGCACGCTAAGCCTATATCGGTTTTTGTTGCATTTTTAAAAATGTTGTGCGATTAATCTTAATAGCGTCAATGATTTTTCTTGTATACTATTGTGAATCCTTAGGAGATTCACCTTGGACTATAAGAGCCTGCTTAAATGCCAGTGGTTAACAACTAGCCAAGGCCTATTCAAAATCAGCTCTCACCCGAGAGAGGCCCAGATTTCGAAAGCGTTTAATCTTCAGGGATAAGTTATAAAGCGGTTGATGGTCGGTAGTCGTGGCCTAGGAGCCTTTACCTCTTTGGCTATGGGGGCTATTAAACTTTGAAAAAGTCGGTGATAAACTGGAAATGTCAAGGAGCGTATTTACCGTTGTGCCTTTGAGGACGTCAGTAGTGGTGAATTATAACCAGCAGTCACGGAGCGGTCTCCCGAAGGATGACAATGAGCTGAGCTATGGGAGGATATTTGTCAGCGGGTCCACCAGCGAATGGATTAAGGCATCAACTCCTTTATATCAACTCCTTTCACTGACTGCTCCCTCGAGTCCGATCTTCTCTATTCAATTACGTCTCTTTCAGTCCGTCCGCGGGAGCGCGGGGGAAAAAACGGGGCTTCTATCAGTTCATTCTGCCTCATTCAAGATCCTGAAGTACGTGTAAACAGATGGATGATCCCAAGGAGCTTCCGAAACCGTCCCAACGGGATTAAAATAATAATAAGCTCTTTATTTATTCCGGGACAAGTCCCTTTAGAATAACAATTACAAGCAGTGATAGGTGGGTTTCAGAGCTTTAGAGTAGATGAAATGTGTACAAATGCATTAACAGACAATAAAAAAAAAAAGTAAAAAAATAAATAGAAACGAAATTTAAACAAGTCATAATGGAGTAACATCTAACATAAGAAATAGGACTTGAAAATAATAAAAAAAACAATAATAATAATTAAAAAAAAATAATAATAAAATGAAGTAAGTAAGTGAATAATTAAAATATCTGATGAGGACAACACGTGACTTCCTGTACGCCTAGTAAACAATAAATCGGTGGCTCAAAAAGTGATCCTTAATTTGGATACCAGTTTCCGAAGATTGCAGTATCTTAAAAACGATAATCGGCGTCGTGACATCCATCTATTGGCACACACACACATAATCTTGTTTCTGGAGGTCTCATTCCGTTATTGTACGTCGTTTTCTTTCAGTAGGTAACCAGTTTCCAAGAGATTTCTTCGTGTTCCGTGACTACATTAGGACTGTCAATGTCACTAGATAAAAAGCATTGGAAATCGAAAGTTTTGACATTTTAAGCGGAAGAACCCACTTATTCTCCTGCTGCAGACTTTTCTCCTGTCCACCTCACAAATAGAGAGGAAAACCAGTATTTTGCACTCGATTTTAACACTTAAAACAAGTAATAAAAATGTTTAATTGAAGTAGAAACAAAATCGCGTTTGAAACCTTTTATTATCAAACCAAATGATTTATGTAATTAATTTTAATATAATTTTTGATGTAAGTTTATTATGACTTTCAACTAAGTTCTCTTTACGGCTCACCAAGTTTAAACATAATCAAGTAAATACATTCATATCTATATAAAAATCCTATTTACCAAATTTTAGATGTTTTACATTATATTTTAATATAATTTTTGATGAAAATCTGATTTGACCTTCAAGTAAAGTACCACTTCCGGTCTGCCAATGTTAACCAAAATTTACTATATTATTTATATTAATATGTAAATCTTATATTTCTAATTTGAGAAGTTTTGCAGTATATTTTAATATAATTTTTGATGAAAATCAATAATGACCTTCAAGTAAAGTACCACTTCCGGTAATCATGTAGTGACCAAAAAGGGAGATTCATAACTAGATTTTTCAGCAATCCTAAATACAAAGTTTTAACTTTCTACGGCTAACCGTTTTTGAGTCACGTGAGATACGTACGAATGAACGTACGTACGTACGAACGTACTTACAGACGTCATGACGAAACTAGTCAAAATGGATTCAGAGATGGTTAAAATAATTTCCTTTGAAATCTGAAAACCGAAAAGTTTCGCGATTACAATACTTTCAAGGAAGTACAAGGAAGTAAGAAGTACAAAACTATTAGTACATATAGATGAATTTTGATTGAAATTGAGAAAACTCTATTTAAAATTATTTTGGACCTGGATGGACAGGAAGTTATAAATGGGACTGGAAGGCGAGAAGAGTATTGGAGCGACGGATGAAAAAAGGAATGGAATTCCATACTGTGGATCGATGGGTCGTTATGTATTAATCTGGCGGGAATGGACAGAGGATTTTAACTGAAGGAGATCGAAGATGTATGATGTTGGCAGAGGAAGGGTAAAGCCACTTCAATTATTCATAAAATAGGGAGACAGAGGCGTCCCAGATGAAAGATGAATCTAAAGTGAATGATGACGCCCCTGTAAACCGAACAATAGTATTAAACTGGAAGAATATTTAGACGCTTACGTAGAATTTTTTTTCGGTGGTTGAATGTGAAAATTGTGAGTATACATTGACGAAACTTCTAAGAATTTAAGAACTAGTATAAAAAATATAATAAATATTACCGTCCTACAACACCATACATAGTATAGCATGCAATCACAATTTTGATTTTGCAAAATCCAAAAATACTAGACAAAGTAAAATTAACAAAAAATAGAAGAATAACTGAAGCTATTAAAATCACCAAAAATATAAAGATAACAATAATTTACAAAACTAATACAAAAAAACTTTAGCAGCCATTATGAAGATATAATTAACAGATTCAATATTATAATTTCAGATAGTTAATAAAACAATCTTGTTGAAGCAATAGTTTTAAATAATACTTAGAGAGGTCTGGGGGAGAGGGAGTGAAATAATAATAATAGAGAAAAAGTACATTGTTTTTAAAAAAAATAGTGTTTTTAAAATTAAGACGAAATACAATTATGGATTAAATCAATGAAAAAAAGAGTGGAGAATGACAAGTTTAATAGAAGGAATAAATACATAAGATCAAAAAACATATTAATTATTAATTGTTATACGTGCTATTAAAAAATAATAATAGTTGAATAATTATTTATTTACAGTGTTTATTATTTATAGTGTTTGTAATTTACAACGTAATTTTAGAGTTTGTCCTGAAGCTGTGAAAATTTCTCGAAACGTCATTATTAATATGAAAAATCTTAAAATAAACAGAAGATTCAAGAAAGACATTTTATTTCATATAAACTACCCTGAATTAAAATAAATTTATTCTTGAACAACATTTCAGAAAACGGTATTGTTTTTTTTATGGATTTAAAAGGTATGATTTAAAAACGAAACTTATTAAATTTATATATAATAATTTGAGTTTACGTATAATACGATTAAGAAAATACTTCTGTAACAAGAATTTAGGTTTTTATTCTTTGGTATTTTACTTAACAGTAGAAAACCACCCATAAACTACATAAACAATAATATATATTGAAATACACCCTTCGAATGCATCCTAGAGCAGCATATATTGACGATGCGACAGAAGTGGAAACACATAAGTTCTAAGCCCTGTTAAATAAGATAACTAGTAGGAAAGTGTTATATGTTATTGTTTTGTTTTTTTGTCGTGGATTCGTAGACATACACCCATAAATAAAAATATATCTCGAGATATCACATTCCAATGGCACCTTGAATGAGTTGAATGAGATCCAAGGATTAAAATGAATATTAACCCGGGTGGCCGAGTCTAGAACTTCTACACCTCTTGTCTAGAGCATTACCCCCTGGAAATCCGAATGACCACAAAAACTTTGATCCCATTAAGGACTCCACTAACGGAAGCTATAAAGATGCGTGGACCTCCGCGGGGGATCGAACCTACACCGCTCTTATCTGGGTACCCTGCGGATCCGTATCGGAATGAGATCGGCTCCTCGTGGTGGGTCCTATAGTGGGTCCTCTGGTGGGTCCTATGGTGGACTTCCTCGCCTACGCAGGTGCATCCAATCATATCAGATAACGCACTATGTGCCAGAAATCAAATCTAGCGAGAAAAAATTATTTTTTATGAAGAATATATTGTATTCGGGACTACAGTGCTAAATGTAAATTTGGGTTGATATTTTATCACACATAATGAGAACTTGCATTATATTTCAGTATTTTAAATATTTGCGCCCTTATTGAGTATAAGATATTCCAATTTGATAGCAACTTATCTATAAAATCTCCTCTATACTTTGGAATTCCTTTCCTTCTAATATCCGCCATGCTTCTTCTCTATCCTCATTCAAATCCCTCCTTTTCCAACACCTTCTTTCTCTCCAAAATGATGCTCTCTAATTGCGAAATTTCAGTTTAGAATTAACATCTGGATCAGAAGTGAATAATAGTTTTTTTAATGTACAAACTTCAACTTTGCTAATCAATAATTCATTATTTTTCATTATTTTTGTATTTTTCATTTTCTCCGTTTTTCTTTACTTTTTTCTTGTTTTTTTTTTCTGTTTTTTTTTTGTTATGTTCAAATTAATTATCTTTTTCGATAAAAAAACTTATTTATTTGCTTATTTATTTTACTGAAAAATTAAGTGATCTGTATTTTGTAGTCTTATGGCCAGACATAAGTTCTGTTTTATTTGTTCATTCATGTTATTCTAAAGGGACCTAGTCCCAGAATAAAGTTCTTTTATCTATCTATCTATCTAAAATGAATGCCTAAGGGACAGTTTTGATAGAGCTTTTACTTTTTATAGAGTTAGTTATAGAGCTCTTAGTTATTTTTACTTTTTATAGAGCTCTCGCCTCTTCATAACCAAACGCCTGGACCGCTTCTCGGGTGTGACGTCTGTAAATATATATTTATTTTTTTAAATAAAAACAAAAATGGGCTCAGGGTCTAAAATGTAAATAAAAGTATAATTAGGGCTGCAAGATATCACCATAAAAAAACTGTTTTTTTTTTTTAAAGTTCGAATGTTAATAAAATTAAAGTCACTATTACTTTAGCGTTCATTGTAATAAGCTTTTTATAATAAAGGAAAGAGTTGCGAGCGAGCAATTCTAAATGGAAAACATGATAACACTTAATCGTTGCAAAAATTTTATACCAGGACGAAGAGGATTGACTCCTCCTGTAAGGAGCAATCCTAACTTCTCAGAAGTTTTTGTCTTCCCACGCGAGGGGTGGAATAAAAACAGAGGCTGATAAGTCTAGACTTGTGCTAGACAATGTAAACATAAACGTAAAGTATTAAGTCAACTTACACTTCCGACTTTTCTCCGGCTGGACTTGTTTCTGGTCATTAGTGGTATGTTGTGTCGCAATATGTCATAGCAAGAGATCCAAAGATAAGTCAAATATTCTTGGTGACCACAATCAACAGCCATATTTCGTTCATTAACTTACTTTTGTATTAACTTACTTAATATAAAAGTAACTTACCACTTTAAAAGTTACTTACCACCTAAGGTGGATCATGTTATCCATCTATTTTTTTTTTTATTTATTCAAAATCTAATACAATTTGCCCATCATGTGTCTTAATTTCATATAACATCGTAGATACTTCCTCTCTCTCTCTCTCTCTCTCTCTCTCTATATATATATATATATATATATATATATATATATATATATATATATACATATATATGGGAGGTGACATTAGACCTCAAATGCAGCATATGAGTTCATTAGGACTTTGGCTCATTGCAAACAGAGAAGAAATAAATTTAAATTTTTTGTTACTTCCAGTTTTTTGTTAAATGTGGAGTAAAAATATATCTGTCTGGTAATTCCTAATCGCAGTATCGTAACCTAGACTAAAGTTTCTTTATAAAAAAAAGTATAATTTTTCTTTGTTAAAATCGTTTGAAGGGGATTCATTAAATCTTTCGAGCGGCTTGATAAAATTTCTATTTTTCGTAAAATCATGGATTATTCCCAGTTTTATTTATTGGCCTCCTTTTGGACTATAGATTTCCCACTTTTAGTAAAACTTCCTTGCTTTATAAGCTTAAGCCCAAGTTAATTAAGTTATAATCTGTTACTGAAGAAACTTGGATTCACCTTCTGTTTTGTAAAACAATTATGTGATGTGAAATTCTCTCTCCTCAAGCTGCCAGAGTATTACTTTTTTTTTCTGGAACATATTTTAATAAATTAATCACTAAAATATACTTTTTATTTACAAACAATATGAAAAAAAGATTTAATGTGGTTATATATAATCTTTTTTTGTTTAATGAGTATAGTTAGTCTTTCGATAGAGTTGATTGCTTTTTAAAGTCAAATTTTACAATATCTTAAAATATTTTTATTTCAAATATCAGACGCCAGAATCTAAAAATACATCGAAATTTCAAGCATCATTGTCACCACTACATCATGTACTAGGTAGGGCCTTGTGTGTCACATCGCACTCAAAATCTTAATTTTGTCTTAGTGTTATTTTGGCAAATTAATCATATTTAAATGAACAAGACCAAATATTAAACCCGACAATATAAATAAAAGGCACATTAGTTTTTTACATTTTTTAATTAATCCAATGCTTTCGTTTTGTTCTCTGTCTTTGTTTGAACTTTTAAGGAAAAGTTTGTTTGTTTTTTTGTATTTAAATAAATCACCTAAATTTAAAAATGGCCAGCTCAAATTGAAAACTGTTAGTGGATTATTATAATTTGATAAGGTAGAAGCGAAATTTCTGAGCATAAAAGCTTTATGTATTTTAAAAATATTTATTTTATTTTGTACCGGTGTTTCAGACTTTTCTCTTTAGTTATATTTTCACAAATTCTTCCATGATAAAGTCTAAGAGTTACAAATTTTTAAAACTCTTGGACAAAATTTAAAAAAATCAAAGTCTAGCCTCCACCTCGTGAATTTATAAAAACGCATTAATAGATTCTTTTAATAGACACAACATACCTTGTTATACCGAATATTTTTTGGATTAAGATAATTTATTCAAACACAAAAAATTATAAATAAATAAACGTAATAAATCAATGAGTCATTAATTTACATTGTCGGGTTTGATGTTTGGCCTAGTTCCTTTTAATATGATTAATATGTTAAAATATCAATAAGACAAAAATATGGTTTTGAGCACGATATTATATAAAAGGCGCTATTTTGCTTCGGTCTAAAAGCATCGATGTCTCTTCGCCATCCCTAGGCTTACTGTTCTGCTTGAAGCGCTCTAAAAAACTAAGGCACGAGCAAAGAAGTAGTTGTTTGATTAAGACGCCTAAATAATGAAAAGTTACCCTTTAGTTGTAATTACCCCGTACATAATTGGGAGATAAAGGGGTTAAATTACCCCTCCTTTTTAATTGCCGAGTAATTAATATTTCCAGTTGATCGGAGAGGACTACCTGTACGGAAGCCCTCCGTACAGACGAAATATCGGGTCATAGAGTGCCCTAATTGGTACCGAAGAGTACACCCTCAAGAAGTACCGGCGCCTTGGGGTACAGCGGTAGCCTCGCCCGCACTACCTGGGGCCTAGGGGGTGAGCGGGGCAGATCCGAAGAACAACCCCCTGCAATTATCCGAGTTGTAATGCCCGGGCTGTGTATCACCATCAACCTATAATTACACTTTTCCAACTTGTAGAAAACATGTTATTTGTTAGAATGTTCTTGTTACTGTATCGACCCGTCGACCAATTAATGATACGGCTAAAAACCTCTTTCCCACACCGGCCATTATGAGGTTGGGTAATGCCCGAGCCCTCGCGTGCTTGCCGTTATTAAAAAACATTTAGCGCAACGTGGAACGTGTCTTCCAAGGAGCACTTTTTCTATAACTTTTGATAAACCCTTGTGGCAATTTTAAAATCGTTAGCCCCATTTCCCAAAATCAGATTCCTGTTTGGAGTAATGGTTTGGGAGTCGTTAGAACTATATTGGAAGTAGGCGGCTGGACCGTGTATAGATCTAATTGCTATATTCCAGAAGATGGGAATATAATGTTACACAAGAAATAGGTCTATTTTTCTAGTTGTTTTCTTGTGATAGAATAGAGGCAGCATAGCTTTAAGGTTGTATAGTAAATGGCTATTTTTTCGGGTGTGCAGGCCTCTTTTTTCCCTTATTCATTTATTTTTTATTTATTTATTTTATAACACTTCGTATCTACTCAAGCGGATCATTAGCGGCTTTGTTAATAATCAAAAAACGAATTATATGCAATCATATGATGAATTATACACGGCAGTTTTGTTCTGGTGTCAGACAATAATTCTCATGTTGTGTCAGTGTCAAAGATGTGTAACTTGTTTCACAAAGTGCCTCTTATTAGGTGTCCATGAAAGAAGGCTGCATGTCGGATTCTCAGTCTGATCTGAAATTCTTCTTCAGATCTGGACTTTCCGGAAGAGGTTACCCATGGCTGTTTACCCTGCTACCAGTAAGGTCTTTTGGTTCGACATCTCCAGTCTTCTATCATTGTAATCCCCTTCGCTTTCCTTCTTGCGAGGTTCGGTTCCCTCTATGCTCTTTCATTTCCAGAGATACCACAAAGCGATGGTACCTATGCACGTTTGCACAATATCACTACCTAGTGACTCACATATCTCCCAGAGACAGTTATTAAATTTTTCTGTCAATTGTCAGAGATCCCTTAAGCAATGGTATGTGGTGAACAGATAGAATCCGTTTCAAGAGGACATGCCTTATTTTCATTGATTTTATTAACAAGCCCTGATAGAGTTTGCCTGTGAAGGCGCTCTTCATTGGATATTAATTGAAATAAAGGCACACATCCCTGAGTATTTATTTATAGGGATATTCGTATTTTCCCTTCATCTTTTCGTATATCCCATAACGTAATCCCATTCACACATTCCTAAGCTAATTCTATAATGTTTTCTCTTCAATAACTAAAACTCGAATAATTTCAATAACTAGTTAGTCGAAGGATCTATACATATTCATATTTTATCATTTTTAATTATGTAATAATTTTCATTATTATACATATCTCTTCCTCTCAGATTTCTAATGATATCTACACCTAGGAAAAACAATCAGGGGAATGTAGACAATATAAACAATATAAAACAGATTTTTAAAAATATTTGTTAGCATATGATGGAAAGATTCCAAAAATTAGGCAATTCAGGAATGAAAAAATAAGATTACATAAATGCAGACAAATTACAGCACATCTCACACCAACAGTCTAAAAAATACATATAAATTAGAGCTGTTGATGTGAGATATGCTGTCATTTGTCTACATTCATGTTATCTTATTTTTTCATTCCTAAATAGGCGAAAGCTTGATTGATTAGTTGTTTACAGGTATTTTAGATTAATAGTATTTATTTTTTATAGCTTCCAATTATGTCTTAAGTATATTATTTATTATTTTCATTATTAAATATTTTTTTGTTAATCACGTCACAATTATTTATAGAATTTCCTTCAGTGATTTTTTTTTACTATGCATGACAAGAGTTTAAATTTATACGAGTTTTTAGAATGTTTTTTTTTACTCTGGACAATTTTTTTACATTATATCATTTTGATCTTTAATTTTTTTTTTTCGTACGTAGTGAAAATGTATATTTGTTTCAGTTTGATCAAAATTAAAATATTTTTAGCCAGAGGAGATTTGCAAAAAGAAGTAAGTCCTGTTACTGGTATTATAGCGTTACTAGACAATATCAATGAAATGTATTATTCCAAAATATAAAGTGTATCCGGAATAAAGAAGAGATAATAAATAAGAAATATTGAAAAAATTGACTCCAGAAGGAAGAAAAACGGAGATTATGAAAGTAAAAATGGAGTCAAAAGTGATATATGGGCCATTCTTCGAAAATGGGCGATTTACTTATAATTTCAGATAGGCTCTGTAATTTTTTTTTTTTTTTTTATTGATTTTAATTTCATCTTAGATACTGTTGTAAAAATATTCTATCGTAATTATTTCTAGAACAGAAGATAAATCAAAATTTTCCAATTTTCAAAAGGTGTGAGGCAGTATGGTTTTGTGCTTATTATTTGTTTGCCGATTAAGCCTTGGCTTTAGAGCCTTCATATTTGCACAACACCATATCCCACAAAACCTGATGAACTTCAATACTAATTCACCAAATATTTAACTAACTTTCTCTATTTTATGAGCAGGTTAGGGAATGAGGTCACATCTCATGTTGATGGAGGTTTCTCTGAGCATCGGTTACAATTTGATTCGGAGGGAATAGGCAAGGCTTGTCAACCGTTTGCAACTGCTTTATAAGGCTGTGAGTTTACTTGGCACCCATTTGTGAAAAAAGTGAGGGAGTGAGGTACATGCCCAAGAGTCAAGTAATTAATTTTACTAATCGTCATTGTAATTATTCTATGACGAATTTGTTTTTCTTCCCTGAAAATACTAAGCTTGTTTTCCCACCAAATTTATTTTGATAGCGATAAGTTAAATTTTTCTGGCAGCTAAACAAAGTCAATGTAGAAAATTCAAGAATTGGGGCATGTGATGGTGTAAGGATTTTAATGTTTAAAACATGTTTACATATGCAAAATTATTATTAACATGAAAGCTAACTCCTGGCATAACAATCTAAGATCGTGCTTTTCAAAATAAAAGAAACAATTTCAGCCAGATGCATCCAAAAAGCACGGTTTCTTCATCGGGCTGTATTTCCCTATTTTCTAAGAATGGCCCTTTTGTGTTTGAGTTCATTAATGTTATTTTTAAAGAGCAATAACCCAAAATAATGTGGGTTTTTTAAAATAAAAAATAATGAAAAAAATAAATAAAAACATCACCATAGTAAAAAAAATAAAAAATCAACCTGCATAGTGGTTCACAAACTTTTATGCCCGGTGGTATATTGAAATTATTAAATAAAATTTACGACATCCCTATTATTATAATTATTTTTGGGGATATATTTACAGTTAGTAAATATATGAATGATGATAAATAGAAAATAGAAACATAAATAACATAGAATCGTAATAATAAACCAATATTATTTTTTTATAATTGTTTTAATTATTAATTTAATATTTTAATTTTTAATATAATTTACTTATTTAAAAAGTTTACGGCACCCTTACAGCACTCACTTTGAGAACCACTGCTGTAGACAACTATATCATTGAAACACGTGATCTTTAAAGTTAATTTTAATTAGGAGTCTCAAGAAAATCTCCGCAAAATACTTTTTATCAATCAATAGATTCCAAGACATTAATTTTTTTTAATGGACTTATAGAATGGCAGATTTGTATACTTACAGGTCACTTCTGTTTTCATTAATTTAGTGTTAGTTATCTTCAATTATTGTGAATTATTATTTCAATGCAAATTTTAATATTTGCAGTTTATTATTCATACTACTAAAAATTGAACTGTATTGTTTTGATTATCTTTAAGTTTATTTCTTTAAAAAAATTAAATTAAAATACATTATTTTAATAACTTGTATATACAAAGGTTTTAATTATGTAGATACTTAGCATCGTTGTAAACTATAGTAAGTCTTGGCCAAAGCTGTTTGTTTTGGGAAATCCGCAAACCAAATAAATATATCTAACGCTGTCAAAAAGATCAATCATATTAATCTTTTTGACAGTGAAAGATATATTATGCACATTTCAACACGTGCATATATCTTGCACAGTTCTAAGTCTCACCAAAAATAGATACTTTTTTAAATATCGTACTTAAATAGTAAGAATTTATTTGTAAGTTTGTGTTCTAATCATCTTTAAATAGTATTTTTTTTTCTAATAGTATTTCAAAGTTTTGTATACCTACGAGTGCAGATATCGTCACGAACGGTATTTTACTATATGCTGTATTTTGCACGTTTAACCACAGTTTCATCATGTCGAACAGTTTTGGATGGAAAATTAAACCTAATCGCCCTTTTTATTTTATTTTTTTCATTTTATTTAATTTGTTCTGTTTAACTACCCAGACGTAATTTAATGGTCCTCCGGGCCGGATGCTTAACATTATTTTGTTATAAATATTTATGATTATTATTATTTCGGCGCTACAACATGTCGACGCGTCCAGACCTCCACAATCAGCAGGATTCCCTGTTCAGTGCAGACTCCAAGTCTCGGTCGGCTGACTCTCCTCCGTCCATGGACGACCTCTATCAGCAGTCGCTTCGGGATATTCTCTTCAGTCATACTGGTAAAATGCCCAACCCATCTCAGTCGGGATCGTTTAATTACAGTCACGACATCGGGTTTTGCTAAGGAGGTTGTAAATTTCTTCCTTGTTCCTCCGCCTCCATCTTCAACCAATATAAACTGGTTCAAATATTTTTTGGAGGACCTTACTTTCAAATGTGAGGAGATTTTGAAGTGCATCTTTAGTCACTGTCCAATTTTCCGCCCCATATGAAAGGACTAGGGTTTTATATAAAATGATTTTACTGCCTTCTCTCGTGCCAGATTGAATACCAAACAAACAAGCGCATAGACGAATCCCTCTCCTAGATGAACAACTTTCTGAACGATCACCTCGAATTTGGTGGCCACATTTAAGGCGGGTCATAGTCATCCTGATCAGTCTTATCAGCCTTGCGGGGATGTCGAACTGTCTCAATGCTCTATAGAGATCATCCCGGTCAGCACTATCGTAAGCCGGCTTGAAATCTACGAACAAGTGGAGTGTTGTAATGCGAAATTCACGTCTCTTTTCTAATATTGACTTATTGACAAAATATCTGTTCCGTTGTGGATTTGCCTCTTCGGAACCTGCACTGATAAAGGCGTTGAAAAAGAATGTTTGATTGTAATTTGTATATACTGGGGAGAAGAGATATGTCCCAGTAATTTCTGATCAATGGGATTCCCCTTTTTTAATATAGAGCATATAAGTATTGTTATTAATATAGTCCTCCTAATATGTATTGATATCTTATATATAACGACATGGTATACATAGCAATGTATTGTGGGGTAAGTACGCACTAGATTTTACAATATCTAGTTTGCTTTTACAATGACTGAAAAATCTTTATTTTTGGTTATTATTCCTACTACTACATTGATTATTATTCTTATTGCTAGATTATTCCTCTTTTCTTAAACAAGTTTCTATGACGATTATATTTCAATGTTAAATAATCACGTCTATTTTTATGATATACAATACAATTTAGTAGTATCTAGTGTCTATTTGCTCCGGCCTTTAGAGTGCCTATATCTAGAAGACTCATTATTAAAGTATTTGCGGTTGTGAGACAAGTGCAAAGTGGATCATTCCAGGAGGATTATCGGAGGATTACACTACTGGTGTAATAATCGAAAAAAGTTAAAACTGGGCCTGTGATCCACAATTTAAAACCTTCAGTGACAATTATGCAATTGAATGTGAAATATAATTGAATAAATGCATTTTACTAGGGTACGTTTAGATCAAACGCACATGTCCCACAACTGAAATCTGCAATTCCCCATATTATCATGTTTTGCCGCGGCGAAACTAGCTAGAAGTGATTAAAAATCAGATCACTATGAAGGAGAAATGTAAATTACAAAGTACTTTGAAGAACAGGTTATCGCACAAAAAAAAATTAATCAACAGGTTGGAACTGATATCTTTAGAACTCGTTATGTTTCACCTTAGCGAACTCCCGTAGCTGATTTGTTAAATATCAGCGTTTAGAATTCATGCTCTGTAAAGGGCAGCTCTTCCCAGTAGGTCATTACTCAATTGCCCCACATAACCTTATATATATATATATACCTTCTAATAGATACTTAACAAATGTATATACAGTCACATTTGAGATATACATTCTTGAGTTACAATTATATACATTTATTAAAACATGGTACAATAATAATGTTACGACTAAAGAATGAAATGTAATTATTGTAATAAATAGAAAACATGTATCATAAAAAGTTAACGCTGACTATACATACTCTCCAAAAGCGCCTTCACCTAGGGTATGAGAAATCACCCAACCTTCTACAAATTCTGTTCCCATCGTGATGTATTAAGTGAAAAAACCATTAAAAAAACTTATACAGACCAATAAAATTCAACTGGATATCATTTTTATTTATTAAATTTATATCATAATCTAAGTGGGTCGCTCTGTACTGAACGAGTTAACAGATTGTATTCTACTGAATAGGGTAGACTAGTTGAAGAGATATCGAGTATAGAGCACCAATTGAAGAGATAGATACTAGTGCAACACATGAATGCAGCAGAAATGAGTGAAACCAATATATAAACAAACGATATTCGACAGTACTGCCAACAGAAAAGGAATAGATGACTTAGATACTTATAAACTTTAAGTAGAGAAAGCATTATAAAAATTATTTATTCATGGGAGATCATTAGGAATTAAATAAAAAGCAAAGAACTTCAAATAATAATCTCGTCAAGTTGTAACAATAAGTTCAAAATATTAACAACAGTTATATTTTCATTAATTTAAATGTTTTTAAAAGAATTTATAAATATTGACAGAATTTATTTGATTGTTCATTCCAGTTCCCCATTGATTAAATATAGTTTCCATGCAACACAATATATATATATAATAGTACAGCAGTCTCAATAACTTGGCCTATAACAAGTCTGGTACATCCAGTAATCCGGTGCTCTGAATTTAACCTGTCCACAGGTGAATGTTTTGTGTAGTAGGCATATAGTACAAGTTTAGTGCATTACAAAACATCATAATAATGATTTTTATTATCCTTTACATTAAAAATTACTATTATTTATTCCAATATAGTATTTACTAGTATATATATATATATATATATATATATATTACTAATATACTACTAGTATATATATATATATATATATATATATATATATATATATATATATATATATATTCATTTAATTAAATTATTTACTTATAAGGAGAGGATCTTGTGTCTCCTAGATTTTGATGAAACTTTTATAATAATAATAAACATTTATTTATTCTGGGACAAGTCCCTTTAGAATAAAAAATACAGGCAGACTAAATTCTCTTAGTGATAGGTGGGCTTCAGAGCCTTAGAGTAGATGATATAGGAGCATATGCGTTAACAGATAATTAAAAAAAAAAAAAGAAAAAGAAAAGTCAATAAATAAATACAAATGAAAATTATAACAAGTCATAATGCAATAACTTCTAGCATATGAAATAGGTATTAATAGTCTAATTGATTATGTCTTAAAACAAAAAACACACGAACTTCGCATGTTAATAAGATATGACAAAATTATAAATGAAGGAACATATTTACAAATGTTGATTGAAATAAGAGAAAATCTATTTACAATGTTTTTAGGAACTGGATGGAAAATTACTATTATTTATTCCAATATAGTATTTACTAGTATATATATATATATATATATATATATATATATATATATATATATATATATATATATATCTATATATTACTAATATACTACTAGTATATATATATATATATATATATATATATATTCATTTAATTAAATTATTTACTTACAAGGAGAGGATCTTGTGTCTCCTAGATTTTGATGAAACTTTTATAATAATAATAAACTCTTTATTTATTCTGGGGCAAGTCCCTTTAGAATACAAAATACAGGCAGACTAAATTCTCTTAGTGATAGGTGGGCTTCAGAGCCTTAGAGTAGATGATATAGGAGCATATGCGTTAACAGATAATTAAAAAAAAAAAAAGAAAAAGAAAAGTCAATAAATAAATACAAATGAAAATTATAACAAGTCATAATGCAATAACTTCTAGCATATGAAATAGGTATTAATAGTCTAATTTATTATGTCTTAAAACAAAAAACACACGAACTTCGCATGTTAATAAGATATGACAAAATTATAAATGAAGGAACATATTTACAAATGTTGATTGAAATAAGAGAAAATCTATTTACAATGTTTTTAGGAACTGGATGGAAAATAAGTGATTGAATAAGCGGGCTTTGAAGGTGACAAGAGTATTGGAGCGACAAATGGAAGGAGGAATGGAATTCCATAAGGATGAGGATCGGACAAGAAAAGATCTGTCGAAAGCTGCGGATCGGTGGGCCGCTGTATATAAATCTGAAGGCCGAGAACGGGTATGACGAGAATGAACAGAGGATTTGATTTGAAGGAGGTCGAAAATATAGAATGATCGGCGGGTTTGTTAAATATTAAATTGTTTAATATTACATCTAATTTAATATGTATAATAATACCAAACTATATTTTGAATTGCTTATTTTTGAATTTTTTGTGTGTTTTTAAAACTGAGGATGAATGTATAAACATTCGAAACTAGTTTTCAATAAAACAAATTTGTAGAAGTGGCAAATAATATATCAATCCCTAATGTGAGATACCTATTAGAAGGTATATATAAAGTATATATTTTAAGGCCTAGATTCATTTACAAGTGTTTCATCAAAATCTAGGAGACAAATGTGGGATCCTATCCTTGTGCACCATAAGAACAGGTACAATGTCTAAAGTTATTCCTAATTTTCAGTTAGGCTTAATTTAAATTGAAATTTTTCAACATAATTTAATAGTCCTCCGGGCAGGATAGTTGAAATATAGTGAAAAATGCAACGATTGGGATGGAACTTATTTCCAAAGAATACAAGCAATAGAAAGCCATCTGCTAGCATCGGGACTCAGACTTTCTGCAGTCGTGATAGTTGGCAATATTGTAATAGAATTTCTCCTCATTGTTAAATCCGGAGCGTATAAGTTAGTGAGTAGGGAAAGTCACGAGCTTCGAAAAGTCGGGCGGGCAAAGGTTCGAGACCGGAGGGAAGGGTTGCAACACCCTGGTACCACCTTCCCACGGCAGCTCTGGGAAACCTCACCAATCTCAACCTCTATCCGACCTCCGCTAATAATATATTTACTGACAGCTCGTAGCCTTTGCAGGCAAAAACAATAAAATGCAGTTTCTATTATTACCTCTAAAATATAATAAATAATATACCTATAATTAAATGGATCTGTTCCTTTGGAAGTTGCAATTAGAGCCGCGCTAATGTTTACCTGAAATCTTACCCGAACTTGAAGATTATTAAACACAACCGGTATATTACTAAGATGTTTAGTAATGAAATTGGTCAGGTTGTAAAATGTTATACCTCCAAAGAGATAATGTAATATTTAAGTTTGGTCTACTATTTATTTCATATTTATTTTTTTTCGTCCCATGCGTGATTAGTCAGAAACCATTATATTATTTATTACAGTATTGAGACCCTATGATATAACAATTCAGCCTGCCTCATCATGATATTGCGATATACTAAGTAATGAGATGGTATAGATGGATTATAACTGCATACTTTCATTACAAAATTAAATAATAATAATATTAATAATGAAAAACAATAAATATTAAAAAATAATAAGATAAAAATAAAAACAAAATAAGACAAAAAATCATTCACAGCTCTGAGACTTAATCGATCTGGATTAAATTATATTTCCGATTGTATCACTTAGTGTACTTAAACTATTTTAAGTTGACATGATGGTATAGAAGGATCAATCCAATTAGGGATTGATAAATTATTTGCCACCTCTATAAATTTGTTTATATTTAAAACTAGTTTCAAATGTTATACATTCATCTTCAGTTCTAAAAATACACAAAAATTCAAAAATAACCCATTTGAAATACAGTTTGGCATCATATTAAATTATTTGTTGTCAAATACATATTAAATTAAATGTAATATAAATAGTTTTGTGTGTTTTTAGAACTGAAGATGAATTTATAACATTTAAAACTAGTTTTCAATAAAAACAAAACTATAGAAGTAATAAATAATTTATCAATCCAAGGTAATTCCTTCATCTTTTTCTGCTTTCAATATTTCTGAACGTCAGTAATAAACAATCGCAAGTCTAATTTTCCTTATTTTGTTTTTATTATCATATTTGCACTATTCTGGGCATATCTGCCGAAGGTATCATGGATAAGCTAAAAGGCCGATAAAAAATGGAATACTTCGATAATAAAATCCACTACTATCCACAACGAGGAAGACAGTGCGATCTGTAATTTTTTTTTCTCCTGTATACTTTGAAAATGTTACTTTCGATAGCTTACCCCTGACTGATATTTAAATACAGATTCAAGAACGTTTCATTTACTATGCTGAAAAATTTTGTTTCAATTCTCATAACCCTACTGACTTGAGTTCGTGTACGAGACCAAGCTTCATTATGCATATTAAATTATATGTCGTCAAATACATATACTTATACAAATTAAATTAAATGTAATATAAATTGTTCTGTGTGATTTTAGAACTGAAGATCAATACATAACATTTGAAACTAGTTTTCAATAAAAACAAAATTATAGAAGTGGCAAATGATTTATCAATTCCTTAAGTAATTCATTCATCTTTCTATATAAATCTGTACGTCAAATATAAACTGTCGAAAGACCAATTTTCAGATTTTGATTTTATTATCATATTTGCATTATTTTGGACATACTTTCCAAGGATATCATAAGTAAGCGAAAAGGTTAATAAAAAATGCAACACTTTAAATATAAAACTTACCACTATCCACAACAAGGAATACAGTGCGATCTGTAACTTATTTTTGTTCTCCTGTAATACTTTGAAAATGTTACTTTAGATAGCTTACACCTGACTGATATTTAAATGTAGATCCTAGATCATTTCATTTATTATGCTGAGAAATTTTGTATCAAATCTCAAAATCCTACTGACGTGAGTTCGTGTACGAGACCAAGCTTCATGACCTTACACAAAGAAACATGTTTTATTTCAGACCCTCGGATTAAGGTTTGTTAAGTTTTTTCAATATTCGAAAGATTTTACAACAGATCGATCCTCTTTGAAATGACAAGGTTTCAATTGATAAAATCGAAGAAAATGAGTAGTTAGTGTGACAAGGTTCTGTCTGACTTCTGCTACAAGTAGAACGTACTCGTGCTGCAATATCTGGAGAAATTGCAGAGTTACAAGAACGTATGATCAGATATCAATTTCTTGTAGTTTTCAGAGGTTGTCTGCAGCAGCAAGTTTACAAAGAGTTGTGTATTGGGAAGGTTAACACTTTTATACTTCAATATGTTTGTAAAGGTTTTTTTACAGTTAATTGTGACAAGCATAGCTGAAGTGATAACTGAATAATGAGTTAGCGAAACTTTGTCATCAATTTTATAAAACGAATGAACTGTTCAAGGTTCAATGCGTTATCTTATCAAAGGGTCGAGATGTTATATTTTAATAGACTACCTTCGTATATTAAGAGGACATTTTGTTTCTGTTTTTAGAATCTGAAAAAAATTCCCTATTTCCTCTATATGTCTCAACATAAAAATATGCCATGCCTATAACTAAGCAGACATAATTTAATGGTCCTCCGGGCCGGATAATGAACGGTATTATTTTATTAATACAGTTTTTATGATATGTATCCATGTTTAATATATATAAGGATATGTCCTTATGTGGATATGGCATTATGTGTGGTCCTGTTAATAGGCTGAAAACAATTTAGAAGATTTTTCTCTATTTCTGTTTATATACAGTCGACTCGCTATATATTTAACGTGAAGGTTTCTTGAAAAAATTCGATATATATAGAAAGATTGTAATTTGTAACCATTTTTAGGATAAAAATAAATTACAGCAATTCTTTAGGATTAAAGAAGTTTCAAAGGCAATCTTTTGGGGTTAATGATATAACAAAGGCAATTTTTTTTTTTTCTATTCGAGATACAGAATATTTTTTTCTAATAAAATTTCATGGTTCCTAAAAATAGTTCGATATATAGTGATTTTCGATATACCGATGTTCGACTGTATATTTTTATCAGTCCTTATGACGTACTGTTCCGTATCTTGGATGCTTCTTTTCCTCCTTGGTATTAGGGCTTTTTAATTATACATCTGATAAAATATGCCATCGATTAAGTGGATGATTTTTACTTAAGAGAGAAGTGGCAAAATGACTAATTCCCGATAGTTTTAGTAATTTAATAAAAAAGAGATGAAGAGATGGAGCGGCGTGGGAATATGGCCGCAGGGGCTTCACGACTCCACGACCACGACTGAACAGGACCCGGCTGGGAACTGTAGCTCGTTAATTGGGCCACGGCCTAATCAACTCCAATACACTCCTCCCTCTCTCCCCCCCTCCCCCCCCCGTTCTTATATTATATAGTATCTTTTATCATTATTAACCCATCGCTCTATCATAAACGTCTATCTCTTCTCGGTAAATGAAGTGGTAACGGAACCTACAGAGAGTACAGAATTCGTCCAAGCACCACTCTTAATGGTAGCCTAAGGCTTAAGCGCCAAAAATTCAAAATTTAGGTTTTAACTTATTATGGCGCCTAAACACCGCCTCTATCGATTCCCGTTCACGATATATAGAGAGAAAAAAAATGGAAACGGTCTAAACATCGACTATTGATGAAGTAAGTACCAAATACTAAAGACTCTCAGTCGTCACCCTGTCCTTAACCAGTGCTAGAAGTCTTAAAAATATATTGTAATTATAAAGGTTTTGCCGCCTTAATTAACTCCTGCTGTATACAATAAAGAATAAAATTAACATTTTCAATAAAAATTTCCCTTAGAGGCCATCATAATAATTTTTGTAATAATTTTTCAAAAGTGGATATATTAAATTTTGATAAAAACTCCTCAATTTCAAAAAGGTAACGAATATTTTCGCGCATATTTCAGAATACACTATACTCTAATACGAGCAATTTCTATCTATCTGACTGCAAAATGGACCTCGAAATCTCGCGGAAGGATAAGGAGGCATACTGAATGAGGGAAAAATATATTAAAAAAAAAAAGAAATATGCAAGTTCTTAGAAATAAACTAGAACGAAAAGAGAGACTAAATGAGATTTTGTAAACAGAAGCAATGGAAAAACAATCATGTTTAGCCAGTGGCTTGATCCTGGCATGGCAAATTGGATCTATTTATGAAATTTTGAAAATTGCATTTTGAAATAAATGCAGAAGCTAATGCTGCTCGGAGCTTATAAAATTTTATATATTATATTATAAAAAAAAAATTTAAATACTAAGAATTAAATTTTTAAATTTCTCGGACCTAGATCCGGGTAGATGCTTTTTCCAACAATTGTCGTGAAAGAGAAAAATTCAATTATAAATATATAACTTTATGGCTAGACTTTACTTGCCCTGGAAGAATGGAATTTCAACCGAAATCAAGAAAATTGCATGAAGCTGTATTCCATAATCTTCTGTACTATGAGAAAAATTGATGATGATCACATTGCCTCAATCTCAGAAATCCAAGAGTTGCTACAAAAGATAGGAAATTATGACCATTATGAAACTGTTCGGTTCAGGAAAGATTTGCACGGAAGATTTTATCTTTAAATGCATTGGACTGGGATTGATAATGATCTCCCAGCAAAATGGTTAAAGATACGGCAAATCATTGTTGAGATAGAATTTTATATTGCGCTAGACCAATTTATTGCAACAATTGCATATAGTTGGAATATTCTTAAGGAGAACCTTGCCATATTTTATGACAAACAGAGAAACCTTGCTTGCTACAGACTACCTGAGGAGCAATAATGTAGTCATAATCACCAATATATCTCCAAATAATTGGGATTACATCTGAAATAAAAACTTATAGAAAATACTACCAAGACATATATGGAAATGGAAAAATTATTACGAACCAAAAGGTATTCTACAATCAAGCCTTTTGGTTTTTCACAAAGCCGATGAAATATCCAGAATCATAGATGTAGCCTCCCGAGATCTAGACTCAAATTAATCCATCAATTAATCACAAATGTTGAATATATTATAAAATACCTAAATTGCCTTTCAACTATAAATAATTTATCACCTAAATAAAGTAACATTGTCTCCGATAGTCATTTCTTCAAATTTTCTCCTTCTAATAAGCAAATGAAAGTGTATGAATGGATGATCTTGGCTTGGGATGAATTTGAAAATGGCTGAAAAAGAGAGTTTTGCTTGATGCATGTGCAATAGAATGAAATACTTTAAAATAACAAAGAAAATAAAATAGACTCTAAATTATTTTTATTTTTTCCCCTAGACGTACATATCGACGTTTTTAAAAAAGGCTTTAGCGCCAAAAATTCGAAATTTCGAAATGCGCTTCAATTGATTATGGGACATAGACACCGCCTTCATCGATTCCCGTTCACGATATATCAAGAAAAAAATTGGTCTAAATACGAATATTGATGGCATAAGCGCCAAATACTAACGACTCTCAGTCGTCACTCTGGCTTTAACCAGTGCTATAAGCCTATTAAAATATATTTTAATTATAAAGGTGTTGCCAGATTAATAAACTCCTAATATATACAATAAACAATAAAATTTAAAAAATATATATCGTTATTTTGGGAAAAATCGTTTCATGTGTTTCCTGTAAAGTTTGCGCTTACGCCTTTTTCAAAAAACAACGTAGATATTATTCAAGTAACGTGAGTGAACTTAATAATAATAAATAATTTTTATTTTTCTGTTTTCTACTGATCAGCTATTAACACAAAACCTTTCTCAGCAGTTGTTATGTTACCTCCCTTTTATTTCAGTGTGTGTTAAGATGTACTGGTGTGGTGTACTCTTTCTAGTTGATAAGTCGTTTTCGGACTGCTGTTGTGAGATGTACTGCATTCGCTTCTGCATATATATGAATTTCTTTTCTTTCTTTTTTTAATTTTATTTATTATCCTTTTTTTTTCCTGATGATACCTGAATTTGCGAAACGTTGACTGGTTTGCTGTTCACCGATGTTTCAGAAAGTAAAGGCTTTGTGTTTGATATCTTCCAAATACATCCTTGCAATTAATTTATGTCTCTTTTTTGCTCATTTATTATATTAATAATAAATAAATCGTTGAGTTGAGAAATTTCATAAGCTACGTTTTGGAGAATATTTAAAATTTGAAGTTTTCCATTCTTTTGAGATAGAGACATGTTTGGAAACTTAGCCTCTTAAGTCCAATGCGTTTTCGCCGTTTTTGTAATAGTGGCTAGTTAGCTGAGAAGCTATCTAATCTGAATGTACTTTTGTTAACAATTTTATCATAAATAAACATTTATTTACATATTTGCTGCTGATTATTATTTTCGTTGAGTTGATTGATATGAAAAACCCCCTAAGTCAAGGAAATTTGAATTTAAACACCACAATGACTCTTGTTTTCTTAATTGTTAATATAATTAGTTCAGAGTCAATCATATTTTAATTATTTGTTATTTTGTGTTGCCTTGAACCGTTACACTTTGGTTGACTGCTTTTATGTTGTTTTCCGAAAATTTGGTCTGACTGAAGTCCTTACAGGGTTTCTCAAAGCAACGCTTCAAATAAGTTTAATTTAAATGCTTTAATAAAAATTAAATAAATCAATGAAATAATTATCTGCTGTTACCTTCCTGCCACCAGGAAATAAAATGCATATTTATATTTTACAATCACACGAATTATTTAAAATTGTATTATTATTTTTTTTTTATGTATTATAATTGTAATTTAAAAACATTTATAGAACAGTTGAGAAGTCTATAAGCTAAAAGTTACAAGTTTATTTTGTTTTGTTTTTAAACTGGGTTCGTTGAAGAAATTAGCAATAGATATAAATGTATTAAGTCCCAATGAGATCCAAATATAGAATACATTTTAACACAACCAAATGTAATTATACAGTATTTTTCATAGTTCTTACAACAGACCTCTGCAAAAGCCCTTTAAATAAAAATAACTATTAGAAAATTCAAAATTCAATCTTAAAGTAAAAGCAAGGCAATAATAAACAATCACAGATAATAAAAATTGCGCATTTTACAGTGCCAGAATTTTTGGAGTAAAAATACTTTAAAAGAAAATATGTTAATACAAAATTTATATTTTATTTCTTGGACCCCTTCAATTGATCTTTCTCTTACTATTTTATACATATATATTCTCTTACTAATATATATTCTCAATATACTTGGTTAATGTTGATTAAATGCGGAATAATGTAGTATTCAAACGTTGAAGGGCTTCCCGCCCTTTCGTAAAGTAGTTCAAGCATGAGCTCACAGATAGAGCCACCTACTTGATAGGCACTGTGGCTTCGCCAACTAGCTCACGAAAGCACCGTTGGCTGCTTCTTCAAAGTATATATGTATTTATATCAGAAGCCCACTGGTTATGAATTATTTCACAATCATTGATGCTTTTCTTGAAATTTGTACACGCCTTTATCGAAACCGTATCAAATAATAATACAAGTTTTTAATTTAATTCCATTTTTGATTCGGATTTAACAAACGATTTCGTGTGGACCAAAACATAAACAGTTTAGTCCAATATCTTGTATTGATCGATATATCAATAAATCTCTTGGTTGGTGCAATTTCATTTCTAAAATCAGAATAAATGATTTAATAAAAAATTTCAATTTTTCAGTTTAGGCTGTTTTATCTACGTTTGTGAGATTTTTTTTTTTCGTAATTTCTTATTTTGGTTATTATATATATATATATATATATATATATATATATATATATATATATATATATATATATATATTTTATTATATTGAAAAAGAGCTCTAATAACATATATTTAGTCTCGTAAGGCAACATGCGCTAATTTGAAAAATAACTCAAAATAAGAGAGTTTGGTTAATTTCAGAATTTCAACAATTTTCAAGAAACCCATAAATATGCATAATGTAGGTATTTGTCCCCTTCTGAAAATCAGCTCATACTTTGAACGTATAATTTAGGTGGATTTAGTACATTTGGGGATTTAAGTATGTACCTCATCAACACCGTTGACAGCTGCAGTGAAAAAAGTGGTTTAGGTTACCATGTTTTATTTATTTTATTAGACATAGTATGATTATATTTTTTAAATCATAAGTATTTTAAATAATACAGATGATAAAGTGAAATAATTAAAATTATTGCTTTATTTGTTAATAAATTTTATTTCTTATAGCTCGTATATATTTTTGATTCTTATGTCGCAAAACTGATAGTAAAATTTATATTTTTAATATAATTATAATACAAATAGTTATGATTATTATTGTTATTTAACGTTTATAATTATTAATTAAATTATATTTTTTTTTGAAAGACTAATATCACTCTGAGGGTCCCTCAATCCACTGCTGATAGCTGAATAAATAAATTATCTATCACAGCCGGGAACCGAACTCGGGCCAAGGATATCAAGGAGCTCAAAAGGAACATAAAAAACAAAATTTTTTTTATATTAACAACATTCTCATTTAATAAATAACAGAATTTTTTTTTGTAACATTTTTTTTTTTTTTATATTAACAACATTCTCATTTAATAAACAACAGAATTTTTTTTTGTATTACCAAAATTATCAATTATTAATAATTTTTTTATGAAAAAATAAAGATAATAAATGGTATAAAAAATTCAATAATAAGTTAGTTTTCTTTACAATTTATACAATTTTAAATATTTACAATATTTAACATGCACAATTATAAACAATGTGTTCAAATTGATTTCATTATGATTTAATCTTAATTTTATGATAATCAATTAAACACTTCAGTTTAAAAAATCTAACAGATCTTTTAAAAATAAATTAGAAAAAACTAAAATGAAGCATGCCATGCGGTTCTACTCTTTGGGAAAAAACATTCAGCCTTACATACTTAGAAGGAATTATTTTCTTTCTTTCTTTTTTAACTAAAAGCAGCTTGACTTGAGGTATAGATGGAATATTGATGGACTTTTCTATTCTTCAATTCAACTAAGTATCTCATCAATTGTGAATCCTCTTTTGGGCTGCTGGTGGCTAATGAAGTGCGCCGCAAGTTCCGATCTCAAGTTGAATAATTTGCTACAAACCATGCACTTATGTGGCTCTTCTTCTAAGTGCAAGATCATGTGTACAGCCAGTGTTCTTGACTGGCAGAAACCTTTGCCGCATTCCTGGCACTTGAAAGGTTTTTCCTTGCTGTGGATATACCTTTCATAAATAAAAAAAAGAATTATTAAGTTAGAAATAATAGCACTTAACAATAAATTAGACAAATTAAAATAAAACATGCCATGCAGTTCAAACTAGTTATAGTTACACACCTGTGGTCCCTGAGATGGTCCTGCCGCCTGAAGGCCTTCCCGCAGATGTCGCAGGAATACGGCCGCTCGTCAGTATGCGTCCTCTCGTGGATCAAGAGGTTGTAGGACTTGGTGAACTGCCTGTTGCAGAACTTGCAGATGAACTGCTTCTTCGGCCTTGAATAAGGCCTGGATTGGGCTGCGGCTGCTGTTCGATAATTTAGCCATTGCGCCAATAGATGACCGTAATTTTCGGATAAATAAAGATTTTCATGAAAAAATTGATCGGGACTTGCCGGGCTGGATTCTGGAGAACTTGATCTGTGTGTGGGTGATACCATATTTTCTTCTATACCTAAATATAAAATCAACGTCGACTTTAATCAATATATTTAAAAGCTATTCATTGCCAAATGTAATAACCTACCACTATCTTAGGCTTACATAGCAGTGATGAAAAAAATAAATAATAAAAGTAAAAATTTAAACTAAAATAAATACAATAATAATAATAAATAATAATAAAAAGTTAAACTAAAATGAATGCAATAATAATAATAAATAATTATTAAATTAAAACAAAACTAACACTGTTTGTATGAATTTTCCGAAACACTATAACATAATGTATATATTAAAATCTAGATAAAACTTAATGAAGAGCTTTAATAGAAGTAAAGTAGTACCTGGTAATAGAACGCTGTGGCGTCAGGGGCTGTCTTGCACTTTTGACAAAGGGTTTACTTCAAACTTTCAATTTTCTTTAAACTTCTCTTCTCTTTTGTTCAATTTCTCTCAAACTAAAAAGGTAATTAATAAATAGTAATTAATGATAAAGATTTCACTTAACGATTTTGATAGATAGTAGCTAATTAATGATCATTATTTCTTTATACAATAAATTAAAAAAAGTATAATAAGAGAAAGGTTAATATTAGGAAGTCATTGAATTCTTATAAAATCGAGACTTTAAAAAAAAACAATTAGTTGACATCCGCAAGAAAGTATAGAAGGATTAATCTAATTAGGGATTGATAAACAAAAAATTCTTTATTACTGGGGTAAATATTTTAGCTATACATACAGTATATTATCCCAAAAGTAATTATAACATTAGCTCTTCAAAAAGTTTAAACTTCGTATTAATCCTATGCCTACTTTGTTTACAAGTAACCATGTGACTTACCTGTTTGGATGTGTAGTGATGGAATGTTCTGACATGCTTCAAAATTAGTACAAAAAACCATGTTGCCAACCGATCCAATCGGATCAGACTGTACATGGTATGGACTAGGAAGGCCGTAGTAACAGACAGGCGCATGCGCCGCACAGAAGGTTTCCATTGGTCGAGAATAGTAAAGGGGGGGTGAGCAACCCCTTCATATCAAAACATCCCTTCAGAGAGTGCGGTTTATAACTAATAGGTTTCAAGTAATTGTTCCGCGCAATCCGGAAGATTGTTATTTAGGAAACACGCGTAATAGAAATCTGGGTGTTACAAAATATGTGTCGTTAAATGATATCGTTATAAATTATTTCAAATTAATTGTCATGCATGTCTAAAAAAAAAAAGTTCATTGAGCAACTCCTATAATCAGCTCGAATAAAGCGATACCACTAAACAAAATTATACGAAATTCATGTTCAGTGTATAAAGATAATTTATCCTTACGTTTTGTCTTAATGATGACTTTTGCCGTTTTATATTCACTATATGAATATATATATATATATATATATAAAACTAAATGATATATATTCACTAAATGAATAGAACTTATATGGCTGATGAACAAATATATATTACATATAAATGCATTTTGGTCCGGGTTAGCATCTTTTGACATTTTATATAGTTTGTTTACTTTTTCACTTTGAACTGCTTACTAATCTATTTATTTTTATTTTGTTTTAAGCGATTTAATCTCTTTGTGGAACAAACAAAAAAATGAAAATATTATTAATTTAATATTGTAGATTATTATAGCATGTAATATGTCTATTTTATGCCAATGGATAAAACGTCTGTTATACTATAGTTCAATAAATTCAATTTCCATACTTCATATATATAGTATATTTTTTTTTCTCTCTTTCTCTCATACAGTAACCCGGTATGAGAGCCGTATTTATTTATACTCCATACAGCACAATAAATGTATAAATACATGTCTGTAAATGTAAAACTTACATTTAATTGTCAATGCGAAGAATAAATAATACATAAATAAAGAATGAAAAACAGAAAATCAGATAAACATAAAATAAGACAGAGATCGCGATATATATATATATATATATACATATTCTTTTAATAGTTTTCTTTTAAATATTTGAAATATATCATTTTTACTTTTTAATTATATCTAATACAATAAGGTCATAAGACCTTACTTTAATAATATATATAAAAGTAAGAATGATATATTTCAAATATTTAAAAGAAAACAAAACTAATTAACATTTGGCGGGCACAAAACTTCGTCCCAATTTCCAAAAAATAGCAATTTCATCTGTACAGCTGAAGAAACTATAATTTTAATTAAAATATTACATTTATTAGTATCTACGTTTACAATATTATAAACCTAAAAATTTAGTAATCATTTTAGCGCTTTGCAATAATTAAAAAAACCCATGTAAGGCCCAGCATTGACTTTCAAAGGTGTTTCAAGAAACTATTTATACAATTGTAAGGAAACCAAGAATAATCAGTTGAAGTTATATGATGAAAGCTTCAAGAGTCGTTTTCTCGAAAGTACAGCTGTTGGAGTTTTGTATATATGTTTATATAAATATAAAGACGTAACTAGAGCTACGTAACAAATACTGTAAAAAGATGTCGGCTCCATTGATCCTTAAATAGAATTGTTTTTTTTTTTACAACAGTAGCTCTAAAATTTACTGCCCGCTTTTACTCCGGACGTACTCCTACACTACACGGGGAAATCCTCAAAGATTTTATGGCATTTTATGATCTTGCCTGAAATTTTAAGACAGGTAGCCAGCCACCCCTACCTGCCTTCTGAAGCGCGGAGTAAAATCGCTCGTATTTTCAACTCGTGTCAAGCAGAAGTTCCTAAACCTATGGCAACTGTTTCGGCTTACCCAGGTGTGTCCGCTGCTGGTTTCGAAAATTTCAGTAATTATGAAGCTATGTTTCTAATTTATTTTAAAAATATTTATTGCAATCATAATATTTTAACATTACATTTGTGTCAGTCTTCATTCTTATTTTTAAAAAAATATTTATTTAGTGAATTTGTAAATTATATTTTTTAAATTAATCATTTTTTCTGTTTACATATATCATATTTATTTTTATAATATGTTTATTATAGTTATTATTATAATTATATTTAACTAACAATTTACCTATGTATATATATATATATATATATATATATATATATATATATATATATATATATATATATATATATATATATATAATTTATATACATAAACTATATATATAATTTATGTATATAAACTATATATGTAATTTATGTATATGAACTATTTTTTTTATTACTATTTGGATTTATTAAATATAATCCAGATATATATACATATATTATATATACATACATACTTACATATATACATATATTTTCTGTTTACATATATCATATTTATTTTTATAATATGTTTATTATAGTTATTATTATAATTATATTTAACTAACAATTTACCTATGTATATATATTTATGTGTGTATATATATATATATATATATATATATATATATATATATATATATATATATATATATATATATATATATATATATATATATATATACACACACATAAATATATATATACACATAAATATATATATACACATAAATATATATTTCTTTCAAATTATCGATTTTCAGTATTGAAAATGTTTAATTATCTGTAACAAGTAATAAAAAATACGCAGTGATGAGATAAGAGTCTGGATCTATAAATTATTATAATATAATTTTACCTTTTTCTACCTGGGGTCAAATTGTAGGATATAGTACCTGAGGTATTAAGACCTGCTCAATAATTATTTTATTTTATTAGTTAACATGGAGAAACGTGATTTTTAAAACTAAATTTAATTATAAGTTTATATATAGGGTAAATGGATTATACCCATTGATTTCTGATGGCCGAAAATCCTTATCCCAATTTCCTCCCTCGGTATTTCAAGACAGACAGAAATTATAATTAATTTATATGTAATTTTGGTTATGAACAGAATTTTTCTTTAATTTTCTTGGTTTTTACAGTTTGTGAGGGTGCATTAGATTTAGCAATTTTAGTTAGTTTAGTTTCTAATTAAGATAATGATTATTTATTAAGAATATCTATTTTGTTATAATAAAATATTTATTGATACTTTTATTTTGTATCCTAATTATTAATGATTGTTGATTATTAAAACATTGTTATTTTTGTATTTTTTAATTATTTTTATAATAATTATTTTATAAAATAATAAGAAAATCGTAGTAATATTAAAAAGTATGTTATAAATTACAGTAGGTACAGTAGAACCCACAGAACATAATTGGGGATCTTGCCTGATGAGGCGGAAGGGTTCCTTCTATGTTCTGCGGGAAGAACAAAGTGTTAGTAAAGCCCCATTCTGTTGGATATAATCCCATTCTGTGGGTAGAACCCAGAACCCACAAGATCCGCCATAAAACCCGGATTATACGGAGCCTTTTTTGTGGTGTTTTGTTATCTTTAGTTACTTTAGTCACAATAAGCCGATTCAAAAATATATTACATAATGTTGAAAGATATTCTAAAAATTAATTACGTAATTTAAGATACATTTAAAAAAAAAAGTAACATGTAATATATATATATATATATATATATATATATATATATATATATATATATATATATTACATGTTACTTTTTTTTTTAAATTAATTTTAAATTAATAAAATTAAATTTTATCAGTACAAACATAACCGAATTAAAAAAGTTTTTAGTGCATTTGCTTTCGTTAATTACGTAATTTAAGATACATTTAAAAAAAAAAAGTAACATGTAATATATATATATATATATTTTTTAAATTAATCATTTTTTCTGTTTACATATATCATATTTATTTTTATAATATGTTTATTATAGTTATTATTATAATTATATTTAACTAACAATTTACCTATGTATATATATATATATATATATATATATATATATATATATATATAATTTATATACATAAACTATATATATAATTTATGTATATAAACTATATATGTAATTTATGTATATGAACTATTTTTTTTATTACTATTTGGATTTATTAAATATAATCCAGATATATATACATATATTATATATACATACATACTTACATATATACATATATTTTCTGTTTACATATATCATATTTATTTTTATAATATGTTTATTATAGTTATTATTATAATTATATTTAACTAACAATTTACCTATGTATATATATTTATGTGTGTATATATATATATATATATATATATATATATATATATATACACACACATAAATATATATATACACATAAATATATATATACACATAAATATATATTTCTTTCAAATTATCGATTTTCAGTATTGAAAATGTTTAATTATCTGTAACAAGTAATAAAAAATACGCAGTGATGAGATAAGAGTCTGGATCTATAAATTATTATAATATAATTTTACCTTTTTCTACCTGGGGTCAAATTGTAGGATATAGTACCTGAGGTATTAAGACCTGCTCAATAATTATTTTATTTTATTAGTTAACATGGAGAAACGTGATTTTTAAAACTAAATTTAATTATAAGTTTATATATAGGGTAAATGGATTATACCCATTGATTTCTGATGGCCGAAAATCCTTATCCCAATTTCCTCCCTCGGTATTTCAAGACAGACAGAAATTATAATTAATTTATATGTAATTTTGGTTATGAACAGAATTTTTCTTTAATTTTCTTGGTTTTTACAGTTTGTGAGGGTGCATTAGATTTAGCAATTTTAGTTAGTTTAGTTTCTAATTAAGATAATGATTATTTATTAAGAATATCTATTTTGTTATAATAAAATATTTATTGATACTTTTATTTTGTATCCTAATTATTAATGATTGTTGATTATTAAAACATTGTTATTTTTGTATTTTTTAATTATTTTTATAATTATTTTGCTTCTTCTACAATTATGTTTGGGTTAGATATAATTTCTTATAGTTAAATTGGTTTAACTTAATTTATTTAAAAAAAATAATAATAGCAAGATATAAAATTAATTATAATATAAATAAATTAGCAGAATTTTGATTTGTTATAATGACAATAATACATTCACTTTTTCATCATTAAACATATTGGTTTTTTATTTATTTTTTGAGATATCATTAATTCCCACCAAGTATAAATATTATATATATATATATATATATATATATATATATATATATATATATATATATATATATATATATATATATATATATATATATGCTCAGCATTTTGTATGCCACAGTCTTAACTTTTCAAGCCTGATAGAGTATGTATGTGTTTTATTTATTTTATTTCTATAATTATTTTTGCCAAATACATTATAAAAAATTATAATAATAAAATAAACACATACATACCTTACCAGGCTTTAAAATTTAAGACTGTAGCATAAAAAAATGTTGAACCTATATCCGTTTCAACGTTTGTATGACTATCCTGGAATGACCATAAAAAACTGATATTAATAAACATTTCCTTACAATTGTCTAAATAGTATCTTGTGACAGTTTTGTTTAAAAAACAACTGCTCTCCAACGATATCATGAAAAATATTTTTTGAGGCTCTCTTCAAGATAAAAAATTAAACATAACGTTGATTATGATTGCACAAAAATTAGGACATCGTTAATTTTTTAATTGTGCCGGTCTTCTTCCAGGATAGCAATATATTTACATATACAATAAATCAATTTTATTATAATATTTTTATAAAAAATAAATAAATAAAAGATTCAATATAATAATAGAATGAAAATTGCATTAAATTTTAAAATGATTCTCAATATTATTTGTTTAAATTTGGCTTTTTTTTCTTTCAAATTATTGATTTTCAGTATTGAAATTTTTTAATTATCTGTAACAAGTAATAAAAAATACGCAGTGATGAGATAAGAGTCTGGACTTGGAAACAACCTTTCTCTACCTGGTGTAAATGGTAGGGCTTAGTACCTGGAGAATATAGGTCAACTCCGTAATTAATTTCTTTCATTAACTAATATGGATAATTTTTTTTTTTTTTATAAGTTTAGGAAAGATTTATATTTATATCATCTCAAGGTTCAGTCAATAAACATTCAAATATATTTTGGGACGTTTCGAGATTTTATTGTACTCATATTCATTCCAAATTGATAAAAAAAAAGTACATTAAAAAACAGAACTGCACTTAATAAACAAGTTTTCAATAATACTGTATTTTTTAGAGCAATAAAATCTCGAAACGTCTCTGAGTGGGGCTTGGTATAGTCATATCGCGTAAAACCACAAAACCTTATTTTTAAACTATTGTTATTTTGAAAAAAAAAAAAAAATCATATTCAAAGGAAAGAGAACACAGGTCGAACTCGAAAATGTAAATAAATGGCACCTCGTTTTTTTACAATTACCACTTCATCCAATTTTTTCGTCTTGGGCTCACAATCAGTCTCTCTTTGAGCCTCTTAGGAACGGTTTAAAAATCTATTATTGCAATTTTATAAATTCATAAGGTGGGGACTAAATTAGTGAACATAAAGTTTATGTTTTTTGAAAATGTATTTTCAATTTTGCGCAAGTGTTAATTATTGGGTATGGGTATGTATTTTATGTTCTAGGGGATATACCAGATTGGATTGAGCCAGCTTTCTTCTAACCCAATGAGTTCCTAAATATATAAATAGGAAATTATATGCATATGTTTATTGTTTACAGTTATCACTTCATCCAATATTTTCGTCTTGGTCTCACAATCAGACTATATTTAAGCCTCTTAGGAACTGTTGTATTTTGTTGTGTGTGAATAAATCACCTTAATTAAAAAATGTCCAGGTCGAAAGCAGGTATATATAGCCCTATTAAAAATTTATTATTGAATTTTTATAAATTCAAAAGGTGGAAACGAAATTTGTGAACATAAAGTTTATGTTTTTTAAAAATACTTTTTGTTTTTCAATTCACCGGCTCAATCCAATACCCCATAGAACATAAAAGGAATATCCGCTTCAATGTTCTGTGGATATACCTATTGAAAAAAGTTTGAAAATGGATTAAGCCGGTTTTCAAACTAATCGCCTCATTTATGTAGGTAAGAAAGGGACAAAAATTCCAAGACCGTTAAGTCTCTATCTATCTCTCTAACTCTCTTAGATTTGTTTTACATTCTTGTATCCCTACATGAAAATATTTAAAAATTATTTCCGAATCTAGATGGAACATTGCCAACGTAATCTGTCAACTTTTAAATTAATTTTCCTTGACGGAGATAATTAAACTAGATTAAGATATGTTGATCCCTCTTGGGTTAGATATAGATATGGTTATGGGAGGATATAATGCAGACAGTATGACTAAAGGGGAGTGAGGTGTAGTAATTATAAAGGCGGTGGATAGGGAGGTCATAGGTCATCCTCCCACACCGCCCTCACAATATATATCTACAGTCACTATCTCCGGCTCCCAGTGCCCTTTCTCATTGCCGTAATCACAGCATCATGCTTTCCTATTTACATCGGCGATGGCCAAATCCCCTCCTATCATTATCATAACCAGCTGTAATGGCGCGCAATCACTGTCTTCTCCGCCAGCTGTTGGAAATGTATTTCAAAATAAATAAAAAAAAGATGGAAGCGAATATTTCCCGACATATGGCGAACACAATTTTAACGGGTGTTTTTTGTTTTCTTTTTAAACTTATTTATTGGCAAATAGTACAATTGGCCAAAATCAAGGGCATAAGTAATGATGATAGATGTACAAATTAAACAAAAATAAATAAATTAATACTCTTAAAATAAATAATTAGACGCCCACAAACATATATATTCATATTGCATAAGGGTATACTCCGAATCAATTATAAATAATTAATACTATTCATGTAATAAAAAACTTTAGATATTAGGGAAAAGAATTCTTCCGATTTTAAATTCCTTTATTGAATTTACATTTTTAGTTGACAACGTTTCGGTACAAGTGCTTCCATTTTCAGGTCTCTTCAGATAAATTGTGTTGTAATAAGATTTTAAGTCAACCTTTCCTTGCTCATTATGATATCCATAATAAAATTTCGTCCGTTACTAATAAATTAAAATATGTAAATATGTCTAAATTATAAATATATACCAGGTACAGTACAAACCACAAAACATAATAGGGGATTCCTTGAAAGAGGAGGTGGGTTCCTTTTATGTTCTGTGGGTTTTATATCTGCCTGGTATATATTTCTAATATAATTCTGTGGGGTAGAATCCCACTAATCTGGGTCCGGCCATAAACCTCGGATTATACTTAACCTTTTTATTTTTTCATTATTTAGTTACTTTTGTATTTGTTCATAATAAACCGATTCAAAAATAAATTACATGATGTTGGCGGATATTCTCAATTCTAATTGCGTAATTTAAGATGCATTTAAAAAAAAAAATGTTAACATGTAAAGTTTTTTTTTAAAAACGTATGTTTGTACAGCACACTGTTCGACTTACGATTCAAAACATCGTTCCACGTTCGTCATGTTGAATTGAAAGTAGAACAGCGTGAACATAGCTTATATTAAATCGTATCTAACATCCAATTCAATTTAAAAAATATATAAATAATTCGTATTTAATAAAAATTTGTGAAAGTCTTAAAAGCGAGGCATTTATATAAATTTAAACATTTAACATATATACATATATATATATATATATATATATATATATATATATATATATATATATATATATATATATATATAAACATAAATAAATCATAGTATATTTAGGTATATACCCTCCCATTAATTTATTATTCTCTCTCGTCTTATTTCAAGCTTACTAGATAGTATAACCTAAGGACGTAACTAGGAGCTTTATTGTTTTTAGAGAAATGGAATATGGCCAAAAATAGTTATTATTTTTAATATTATTTATTTATTTTTTTAGGATTTCAAAGGCTTCAAATAGTAGAAAAGAAATTATCGCCAAATCAGGTACTATTAGAAAACGACAATATTACATTAATGCGAACTATAAAGAGTACATCCCACTTTAGCAGCCTAATGCAAAATAATCTAATAGTGATAGCACATCACTCGCGCAGTTCTACTTATATACACTTATATATATATATATATATATATATATATATATATATATATATATATATATATATATATATATATACTTATATACACTTATATACTTATATACACTTATATACTTATATACATGTTGAACATATAAGAGTTTTCTTGTTATCAAAACGTCATGGCGAGAACATGGTTTGATTTTAAACAGTGACGACTAAACCAGACACGGCGGGCTGTCACCACATGTCCCACTTGATCATCCACTTCTTCTTAAGAGGATGGGTAGACTTGAGCTGAAACAGCGCCTGGAAATCTCTGCTTAAAGGCTGCATATATAACACTAGATTATATAATTTAATACTATAATAATAATATTAATGCAGTAAGAGCTATTTTAATTTAACGGGAATTTTTATTAACAAAATATAGATTAGTATTCTGATATCGTCCCCAAATACATACGTGAGTACATAGGCATTATATTTTAGTAGAAACCCTTTTTTAATTCAGGTTAGGATCAATTGATTGTTTGAGGTAAGATAAATTTCCCAGGTACAGTAGAACCCACAGAACATAATTGGGGATCTTGCCTGACGAGGCGGAAGGGTTCCTTCTATGTTCTGCGGGAAGAACAAAGTGTTAGTAAAGCCCCATTCTGTTGGATATAATCCCATTCTGTGGGTAGAACCCAGAACCCACAAGATCCGCCATAAAACCCGGATTATACGGAGCCTTTTTTGTGGTGTTTTGTTATCTTTAGTTACTTTAGTCACAATAAGCCGATTCAAAAATATATTACATAATGTTGACAGATATTCTAAAAATTATTACGTAATTTAAGATACATTTAAAAAAAAAAGTAACATGTAATATATATATATATATATATATATTTATATATATATATATATATATATATATATATATATATATATATTTATATATATATATATATATATATATATATATATATATATATATATATATATATATATATATATATATAAATTACGTAATTAACGAAAGCAAATGCACTAAAAACTTTTTTAATTTGGTTATATTTGTACTGATATTGGTTATGCACTAATGCCAATTATGTATTTGATTATTGATATATAAATGTCATAGTTTAATTCTTATTTGTCTACGCAATCCGTCTTGAAAAAATAAACAAAACTGAAATTGGTTACCATACCTCTAAGGTAATATAGTTTACAATACTTAATTTTATACGCTTTATTTATCCGCCATAAAACCCGGATTATACGGAGCCTTTTTTGTGGTGTTTTTGTTATCTTTAGTTAATTTTGTTTTTGTTCACTGTAAACCATAAACATTATTACATAATGTTGACAGATATTCTTAAAATTAATTGCGTAATTTAAGATGCATTTAAAAATAAAATGTTAACATGTAAAGTTTTTTTTTAAAAAAACGTATGTGTTTATAAGATACTGTTCGAGTTTGGATTCGACATTGCATGAGACGTCGAATGCTAAACGCTTCCTTCCATGTTCGTCATGTCAAATCGAAAGTAGAACAGTGTGGACATAGCATATATTAAATCGTAACTAACATCCAATTTAATTTAAAAAAACATATGCATATGTCGTTTTTAATAAAAATTATGTGAAAGTCTTAAAACCGAGGCATTTATGTGTATGTGCTCGCGCGCGCGTATGTGAATGTGTTGGACAAAGTAACCCCTATTTGTTTGCTCATTATTTTAATAAGCGTCATTAATATCATGAATTTTACTTACTAATCATAACTTCGTGCAATCTGGAATAGCCTGGCTACATTATTGCGGATAACGGTGTTCAACTGTATCCGATTGTATTTAATGTAACCTTAATCAAGCATAGTAATTAGGTAAATTTATAAAATTGAATAAATTATATATTAATTAATTATTATAAAATTAAATAAAGCGTATAAAATTAAGTATTGTAAACTATATTACCTTAGAGGTATGGTAACCAATTTCAGTTTTGTTTATTTTTTCAAGACGGATTGCGTAAACAAATAAGAATTAAACTATGACATTTATATATCAATAATCAAATACATAATTGGCATTAGTGCATAACCAATATCAGTACAAACATAACCGAATTAAAAAAGTTTTTAGTGCATTTGCTTTCGTTAATTACGTAATTTAAGATACATTTAAAAAAAAAAGTAACATGTAATATATATATATATATATTACATGTTACTTTTTTTTTTTAAATGTATCTTAAATTACGTAATTAATTTTTAGAATATCTGTCAACATTATGTAATATATTTTTGAATCGGCTTATTGTGACTAAAGTAACTAAAAATAACAACAAAGGTTCCGTAAATCCGGATTTTATGGCGGATCCTATGGGATCTGGGGTTTAACCACAGAATGGTGTTCTGTCCCACAGAATGGGATTTTACTAACGATCTGTTCTTCCCGCAGAACATAAAAGGAACGCTTCCCCCTCCTTCAAGAGATCCCCTATTATGTTTTGTGGGTTCTACTGTACCTGGAAAATTTATCTTACCTCAAATAAATCCGAAAAATTGATCCTACTATCAGATTGAATTAAAAAAGGATTTCTACTAAAATATAATCCCTGTATATATGCAATATATATATATTGCATATATATATATATATATATATATATATATATATATATATATATTGTTTATTTTATTGTAAGAAGGGGGTAAATCCATTTCCAAATAAATAAAAAAAAATTAACAAATTATTGTCGATTTTAATACCACATACATGTGACTATAATAAAAAATTGCAAAATGAATATAAATTTTATTAATAAACGAAAAAAATAAAATCAATAAGAAATAGATAGCGAAGAAAGAGAAAGAGAGTCCTTAACGATACAATGTAAGCTTTGAGAAAGGTAGTGAGAGAAAGATAAAAAATACATCTATGAAGCATGTTTTGAACTGACAGAAAAAAAATAATAAGAAAATCGTAGTAATATTAAAAAGTATGTTATAAATTAACAAAATAAAAAATGAACTAATGTAAATATATGAATAAGGGATGGAGTTGCTTAGAGCATAAGGCACTGTTAGGAGTAATAATGCACGGGTCGGGTTCGAGTCCGGATGTGGCAAAAATTTTATTTTTTGTGATATCAGCCGTTGATCGATTCAGGGCGATCTATAAACCTAAAAATGCTGGCGGCTGAGTGTGTAATCACATCACTTCCTCGTATAACCAATGATCAAGGAACAGTACTTCCTTACCAAAGTACTGAACCTCAGATTCTTCATGAGTTGCCGTGGTATTTTATATGGTATTTACTTATATATAGTTACATATATAACTGGGTTACAGTTTTATTTTATTTTCATTTTATTGATGAATAAATTGAAATAAGCTTTCAGATATTATAATAACAGATACTGATGAAACATTACACATATCAATATGCCTTTAGACAGTTAAAAATGAAAATGGCATCATTTGCCCCCAGACAAAGGCCGACATGATTTTTCCAACACAGACGAGAATATGTATATATAGTATTAAGTATTTTGTAGTCCTATATCCGAAAATTATAACCAAATTACTGCAATACGTACAGTTTACCGGGTGTGAGTGGTGGAGGAAAAAAAAATGAGACAGCATATTTTTACAATTAATATTTATTTAATGTAAAACGTGATTAATCAATGCAAAGACTATGTGATTGATGATTATGTGAATTAAATATATTTTCACCTTTTCCTCTTGTGTTCTGATGCATCCCCTCCCCCTCGATCCCTTTTTAAAAACCAGCAGTAGTCACCCACCAGAGATAGTCTCCAGCCTCCCTGGTCTTGTTTTCATTATCCTGATGTCCTGGTGGAAAATTCTCTCCTTGTTCGTCGCTTAATGTACCCAAATTTTCTGGAAGAAATTCCGAATGGGAATGTAAAAAATGCATTGGTAATGAGGTCCAATAAATACGCCTTGTTTTAGTTTGTTTTATGACATCTCATATGAAATACGAGATATTTTTTATTCACATAATCCTCAGTAATGGCTTCGCATAGATTTAATAAATTTTACATGTTTACTCTAAATAAATATTAGATTGTAAAAATATGTCGTCTCCTTTTTTTTCCCCACTACCCACCTACAGTTACAAAAAATTGTACGTATTACAGTAATTAGCTCATCATTTTCGGATTAATGTTTAAAATTACTTGTGCATGAGCACAACCGTTAATACCAACTCTCACAATTATCCTATAAGAATGTTTTTGTTCCAACTATTTATGTTGATGCTTACTTTGACTAATCCTATAATTCCTTATGACTTGAATTGGCTTTATGGGGTCATTTACATGTTTAAAACGCACGTGCATTGTCAGAAGAAAAAATCGTGATTCGCGGTCTTTTGAAACATTACTAGAAAAAAGATTTAAGTGCAAAGGCAACCGCAGAAGAAATTTGTGCCATAGAAGGAGAGTCAATTACCCATCGAAATATTGCCGCATAACCCAGATCAGGTCGCCCATCGGTCGTTAATGATAAAAAAGTTGAATTGAACAATCAATAGTTGACCGCAGAATATTATGAAGGAATGAGATGATCCGAGAGGCGGTAAAAAAAATGGATCACAAATAGTGAAAATTGTAAAAGAACATTTAACTAATTTTACCCATCTTTCTGCTATTAATTGGGTTTGATGCCGGTACCACTCGTTTCGTTTTGAGGAACTCTTCACATCCAATATTAGTTTTTACTATTTGCGATTAATTTTTTGACCACCTTCCGGACCACGTTATTCCTTCTTGAAGAAAGTTAAAATTTGTTAATCCGTTTAATGGTCATCAAATTGCGCCACAAAATTTTCTATAATTTAGGATTAGCACTTGGATTTGATTGGGTCATTTACAGGTTGATTAATGTCTAATTTTTATTTTGTTATAGTTTCATGTTTACTCTCGGTTTATATGCGAACAGATTAAATCATTGATATTAAAGGAGTTATAGCTCCTTCAGAATCAGATGGGAAAAACTTTCTATACGCCGGAGGCTACAGCGAAATCGACGATAGGTACTGAGCGATTGTACATTTTGATATATTTCCACCTTCCTTCCAACTTGGTGGGGAGGGGGATTTATACCAGAGAAGCCGAAGGCAGCGTGGGAACACGGCGGCAGCTCTATAATTACAGCCCCGAGCAACTGGGCCTTTTTTTCGGCGAAAATCGAAAAGTTAAATATCGTAAAACATGACAAAGTAGCGCTAGGGTTGTCTTTAACCGCCCCTTAAATAAACTTACTCTTTCATTCGGATACAATGTTCTTCCCCTTAACGTTTTATGGCCAGAGTTAGAATTGAAAACAAAACGATAAGCATTCGGGAAAGAAGAAGCCGACTCACGTTTGAGAACTAAAGCTCATTTTTATTTTTTCGCTCTTTTAGCGAAATATAAGAAGCTCGATCGGTTATGTAATATATACTAGGTTGTTACAAAAGTCCTTATGCATTAGTATAGCTTTATTTCATGTTACATATTTTAAACATTATTGAATAATACTCTTCAAAGTTCATTGTTTCCAAATACTTTCGCCCATCTTTTTGCCAGTAATTGAATTTCATGCCGCTACCACTCCTTTGGTTTTGAGGCAAAGAACTCTCCACATCCAATTTTTACATCCTCGCAATTATCAAAGATCCGACCTCTTAAAAAATGAGCCATTAATCATAATCTGCGATGTACAGGGGCATTGTCGTGTTGCAAAATGGCTTGGCTCCTGTTGACCAAAGCGGGATACTTAGCACTCAAAACTGCATAAACTCTGTCTAGCTGTTCACAGTAAAGGTTTGAGTCCATACTACGGCCGATAAATTACGTGTAGTTGCATGTGGGTCCTGGTTCACACATTCAAGAAGAACGTCATCATCAACGACCGATGGGCGACCTGATCTGGGTTGTGCGGCAGTATTTCGATGGGTAATTTACTCTCCTTCTATGGCACAAATTTCTTCGGCGGCTGCCTTTTTTCCAGTAATGTCTCTAAAGACCGCGAATCACGTTTTTTCTTCTGATATTGCACTTGCGTATAAAAAATGTAAATGACCCCACAAAGCCAACTCTAGTCACAAAGAATTAAAGGATTAGTCAAAGTAAACATTGACATAAATTGTAGGAACAAAAACATTCTTATAGGATAATTATGAGAGTTGGAATCAAGGGTTGTGTTCATGCACAAGGACTTATGTAACAACCTAGTAAGTACTATAATCTGCCATACTCGAGGGCTGTATGAATCAGTAGCATACCAGATTTACAGAAAAAAGAAAAGTGAAGTAAAATAAAATATAATGATAAAAATCAATGAGATAAATTAAATGCATAAGAAATAATATAAAAAAATGATTAAGTATTATTTAATTAAGTATTAAAAAATAGCAAAATAATTAATTATTTTATATAAAATAAAATAAAATAAATCATCTTAAACATATTCATACTTATGCACAAGATTTACACTTAGGTCTGGGTCCCGGAACCAGCAGGACTTCTGTTCCAGTCGCATCTTTGATATTAGATAATAACTACGGCAGATGATGGTCATGATGGCATACTTAAAATGGCATTAGTATCATATGCATATATAATATACTCTAGTGATGATATATTGATACATATTTAGGGAGAGAGAAAGAGTCCACAATCAATCATAAAACACACTCTATAAAATACAAACTCTATAAAATACACCCTATTAAATAGGGGATATTTGATATATCCCCTATTTAATAAGCTGTCAATATTTTTACAGATAATGCTGCAAATATAAAAAAAACAACAGTGAATGAACACCTTTGCAAATTTCTCTGTGTTACACATACACTTAATTTGAATGTAAATTAGGCTATTAATAAGAATGAGCAAAGTAAATTATGATTAGAAAAAATTGTAGCAAAACCAACTTTTTTAGTTCGCCGCTTCAAAAACCAGACATTTGGGCTGGAAGAAAATGCTGCTGATGCTCAAAAATAGGTTTAAAAAGAATTAGAACTTTTGTTTTTACTTTCTTGTACGAAGTAAAGGAAGTATTGTAATCGCGAAAAATTTCGGTTTTCAGATTTCACCGGAAATATCCATTTTGACCATCCCTGAATCCATTTTGACTAGTTTCGTTGTGACGTCTGTACGTAGGTTCGTTCGTATGTACGTACATGCGTTTCTCACATAACTCAAAAACGGTTAGCTATAGAAAGTTAATTTTTTTAATTTAGGATTTCTGTAAAATCTAGTTGTGAACATCTCTTTTTGGCCACTACCTGATTACCGAATGTGATACTTTACTGAAGGTCATTATTGATTTTCATCCAAAATTATATTAAAATATGATGCAAAACTTCTCAAATCAGGTATATAAGACTTACATATTAATGTAAATAACATAGTAAATTTTGGTTAACATCGGCAGACCGGAAGTGGTACTTTACTTGAAAGTCATATTATACTTTCATCAAAAATTATATTAAAATATAATTTAAAGCATCTCAAATTTGGTAAATAGGACTTTTATATCAATATGAATGCATTTACTAGATTTTGGTTAAAATTGGTGAGCCGAAAAGGGTACTTTACTTGAAGGTCATAATAAACTGACATCATAAATTATATTAAAATTAATTAGAGAGATCATATGGTTCGGTAATAAAGGTTACAAACGCTATTTTTTGCCAATCCAATAAAGCATTCTTATTACTTGTTTTAAATATTAAAATTGAGTTTAAAATACTAGTTTTCCTCCCCATTTGTGAGAAGAATAAGTCTGCAACAGGAGAATAAGATACAAGTTATGTGGTTTTTTCCGCCTAAAATGTCGAAACTGTCGATCTCCAATGCTTTATCAAGTGACATTGACAGTTCTAATTTTGTCAGGGAACACAAAGAAATCTCTCGGGAACTTTTTACCTACTGAAAGAAAACGTAATATAATAATGTATTGAGACCTCCAGAAAGCTTGTGTATGTGTGTGTGTGTGTGCGAATAGATGGATGTCGCGACGCCGAGTGTCTTTTTTGAGATACTGCAATCTTCGGATTCAGGATCACTTTTTCAGGATCACCACCGATTTATAGTTTAATAGGCGTACAATGAAGTCATGTGTTGTCCACATCAGATATTTTTAAAAATATTAAATTTTTAAAAACGGATGAGCACAAAGCAGTAAATAGTTTTGCATGCAAAGTTTCAACCAATTCTTTATGGGAATTCTTTGAATTACAAATTTGACTTATTTTATATTTCTTAAATTCGTTTTTGATGTAGTTTACATTTAAAAATTGTTCTTACCTGTTTGGCCTTTTGTACCGGTAAGTGTCCGCAATTAATCGTAAATCACAACTCTCGATCAGCTACATCTGCATCGAAATAGCTACTCCTCTCCTGGTGTGGAGGAGGTCCCAAGATGCTCCGTCCTCTAGTGATCCTTACAGATCATGTTAATGGAATCCACACGTCGACAGGGGTAGAACTTAATAAGTTCTCATATTATATATTATTAGTCGTAATTAAATATTAATAATTTATTCAAACTGTACCTAAATGAAAAATATTATTAATAAAGGAATAGGCTATAAGGGTTAGGGACGTAGAGCTGATAGAGACAGGTGTTGGGGCACGAGCCTGCCCTGCAATTTGTTTAATAGCTACCGTTCAGGCTACCGGTTCTCTCTCGGTTAGTTATCTTGATCTTGTCTTGATCTCCTCAGGTCTACAAGATTAAGTATCTTGATCTATATCTCTGCGAAATGATACTTTCAGAGATTAACTGTTGCCTATAACTATAATCATGTGAATAATAGCATGATTATATGAATCTGATTTCGACAAATAATCAATATTACAGGATTTTTTTTTTTTTTGAAAATGGCAGTTCGTTGTCCTAATGAATATAGAATACGAAACATAATAAATGAAGAAAAATCTAAAAATTATCCTGAATTAGCTCAAATTAAGGAGGCTTTTCATCGAAAATTTGTAGATATTTTTTTAATGTTTTCAATTTTTAAACTGTTTTTATTAGTATGAAATAGTTTATAGATAAGAAATAAATTAATAAAAATAATTGAAAAATGATGTCCTCTCATACGACTTTTCTTACCACTTTGGATGCATCTTCGTTAATATTGTTCCGATAAGGATTTTTTTCTTTTTTATAAATTAGCATCTGGGATATTCCGTAAGATTAATAGTTTTAGAGTAATTTGATTTTTCCATGATTTTTTTTTTTTGTTTTGTGGGAAATTTAATTGACTTTGAAATGAATATATATTTTTGAGTTATACCCAAATGAAGTTTTATTTTCTTCATAACTTTTTTTTTCTGCCTTTTCTCGCGCATGTAGTCCAGGCACGATAGAGTAAATAAATATAATCATTTTTTGAAATAAATTGCAACGGTAATTTCTAAAAGTGATAATTAGAAGTAAAATAGTAGAAACGAATTTTATACGTTTTAGTTAATACGTTTATACGGTTTAGTTAATACGTTTTACATTCGAATTGAAAAAAGCTCTGGCAAACCTTATGACAAGGAGTATGGAGCAAGGCACAGTCCCTAAGGAATGGAAGGAAGCTCATATCACTCCTTACACAGCTTCTTGAAATGAAGAAAGCCTGCAATGGAGAAGTTGTATTAGTATTTGTCGACCTACAGAAAGCATATGACACGGTACCCCTAAGCAACCTTTGGGGTGCTCTGGCAAAATTAGGAGTGAGCGGATATATTATCAACGCAATACAAGGTATGTATAAAGGTTCCAAAGCCAGAGTAAAACTCAAGGATGGGTTATCAAAAGAATTTGAATTGAACAAAAGACTTAAACAGGGTTGCTCCTTATCCCCTACACTTTTCAATTTATATGTTGAAAGTGTACTGTATGAGTGGAAAAGGAAATGTCAGAAGATGGGAATCATGGTAGGAAATGAATGCCTTTATAATCTTCAGTTTGCTGATGACCAAGTGGTAATAGCCAATGATGAGGAGGATGCTTCCTATATGATAAGAAAACTGTTAGAAGCATACAAATTGGGAGGTCTAGAAATCAGCAAACAAAAAACAGAATATTTGGCTTTGAATATGGATTATGATTCCCTCACACTAGGAAATTGGAGTCTTACCCAAAGTGAAAAATTTAAATATCTTGGCAGGTGGCTCTCCACTAAAACCGGCTGCGATCTTGACATAAGGGAAAAGGTCACTAAAGGAAGACAGACAATAAGAACTTTAAATTCTATATTATGGAGTAAGGAAGTTCAATTGTCTACAAAGAAAAGACTTTACCACTCCTTTGTCAAAAGTGTGGCATTATATGGCTCAGAAACATGGGCCATCACTACCAACTTAGAAAGAAAACTTCTAGCGATGGAAATGGACTTCTGGAGACGTAGCTGTAGTATATCGAAACTTCAGCACATCCCTAATCAAGAGATCAGAGAAAAAGTACAGGAACCCCGAAATGTCTTGTACACTATTGAGACAAAAAAGCTGAGATGGTACGGCCATGTAATGAGAATGTCAGAAGATCGATGGCCCAAGAGAATGATAAATTATGTTCCTAGGGAGAGGAGGAGAAGAGGACGTCCGGCAAAGAAATGGTACGATGGTTTGCAGGAAGGAATGGCAGCCAGAGGGCTTACAGAGGAGGACTGCCAGGACCGGGAAAAGTGGAAGGAATCACTGTCAGTTTACGACATATGACAATTGTTGTAATAAAGTCGTAATAAAAAAAAAAGATAAAAAAACGGTATGTGGTAACATGGTGAGAAAAAAAATTCATAAAGGAGCCGAAATATAGTTTTTCACGTTTAAGATGTGAAAAAAATTTGTTTAAGAAAAATAAAAAATAGTGCGTAACAGCATTTAAAAATGCGAAAAAAATGTGTTTTAAACAATTTAAGCCGGTCAACAATTTTTTGCAAAAAAAAAAAAAAATTAAAACTGCTAATCATGGCCATTCTTGGCAATTTTATTACAAGGCTTTTAATTATCGCAGGAGCTTGTTTTATGCAAAAGTAATAAATCTTCCTGAAAATCGAGAGAATGTACGACAAATCGAGTAAAGGTAAGACAGCGGAGTAGAAGTCCTTCGTTCGCTGTCTTACCTTTACTGAGCCGTTGCGATAAGCATATATGTTTAAATATGCATATAAATATATATGTTTAAAGACGTTTTTTAGGTATTTAATCCAATCTCACATATATTTCATGAAAATAGGGTGTACAGAAACTCCTCGGGAACAAACAGCGCTTTGGAAATTGGCTCTAGGACCATTTTCGCTCTTTTTTCTAAATATTTTTACGATGTCACCTGGTTTTTCATTCTCTCGATTTCCGGGAAAATTTATAATTATTTTTGAACATTTTTTTTAAGATAAATAGACACTAACAAAAGCCATAATTTAAGTCCCAAAAAAAGTTCCTGCGATAAAAGTCCTGAGTGGAGAAGATGCTCGTTGTTAGAACTCCAGCATAACCTGTGGGTAAATTGAATCCGCAGTTTCGATGTCCACCATAAAACGTTTTGCTTAAATATACGTACTATCCTCAATTGAAACTCATCAAAATTCAATTCTAGAAGATCAGAGGAAACGCAACCCTCCCATCTACGTCTCGATCGAGCCCTCTGACGTTTAAAAAAAGGTTTAGCGAATATTACATCCATCAATTTTCTTCGCAAGTTTATTTCAACGGTAGCTATGCTATAATAGCATCTGTAAAGAACAGTAGGAAGTATAAACCGAGCCGGAAGTAGAATTTTTGCCAGGGGGGCAAGCTTAAATTCGCCCCTCCCCCTCTCCAATAAAAGTCAACAATTTCATAATAGTATTTTAGGTAATGAATTTCAAAATAAACATCATTATCTTATAATATTAACTCATTTCATTAAGATAATTAAGGTAAAAACGATCATAAAGGATAAACAAACATTTTTTATGTAACCTAAAAATAAAATTTTGCTCGAAATTTGTCGCCCTGTAAAACCTGCCGAGCTGAACAAGTGCATCCTTTACCCCTCCGTAGTTCCGGCCTTGAATGTAATAGTAAATTATTACATTCACGTTTCTTGTTATTAGACTCAAAGAAATAATAAATATTTTTTGGAGATAAAAGTGATCAACTGAAATTTTTGTTAAGATTATGTTGCTATCTACATGTGCCTGAACCAAATTTACGCCACATTATTAGCAAAATCCTGAAATAATCGATAATTAATTGTTAATTATTGAAAATTTCACAATTTCCTCAATATTGAAGCGTAAATTTGATTCAGGCACAAGCAGATAGGAACGGAGCTCTTGTTCACAAAAGTCGCAGTTGACCACTTTTACCCCCAAACCGACGATATTATATTTCAGTTTTTTATTTTTTATAGCTTCTCATTTTACGTCTAACTTCACCCATTAAACTCTATCAAACCATTTCGCATTCAGCCAACGCTTTGATCCAGGTTTGTATTTATATACTTTTTTCAACTCTTAGAACTGTTTAACTTAATGGGAACAATCGAAAATGGCCACAATAAAACCCTTCATTCAATTCGATAATTGGAAGTCTCTGTTTTCCGTAATTTTAAACTAAGAACCCCTACCCAAAAAAAAAAAAACACTGCCTAAACACTAGTAAAGATTGAACTGCCTCACTTATACTAATTGAGGGAATGAAAGGTAACTGAGTGTACCTACCAGTACCTGTACCTGTAATTGTGATGTGTTCTGTTTTTGCCTCCCCCACAACAGCGACTATTACTGATATCTATTACGGTGGGAATCGGTGACCGGGTCTCGGAACCAGGGTCTTTCCACTCGTGACCCACAACCCTTGTATTAGGGATAAACCTAATATCCCTCGGGCGGTAATTTTGGCTGATGGATAATTGTAGGTTGGCTGCCCTGATGGAGGCGCTGGTGTATCTCTGCTCCTATACGGCCACCAAATTGCCGTTTAAACCTCAGCGGGGGTGTGCCCTTATGGTCTTCGTCGGGTACGCTTACTGAATTCATAATAAACGATCGAGTCTTTGTTGATATGCGACATGAAAAACAGGACAAAAAACGAGGCGTAAACCGATATAAATAAAGATAAAATATTAAATATACTTTAAAATAATTTAATCAATAAAAACCAATCAACGTTTTGTTAATTCAGGCATCATCAAGATAGGACTTAAATACAGACCGTACTATCTTTTGTCTGCATTCTTCTCGTATGCAGTCCAGAAGACAGGCACGTTTTCATGGTAGGGATGTCCCCCACCTAATCTGAAAATCCAAAAAGTTGGGAAATTTAAAATTTGGGCTACTAAAATTTAAAACCAATACCAATGCATTTTTTAAGTTAAGGAATCGGGATTTTATCAATCCAATGTTGTGTTTTAATAGAAAAGAAAATAATTATTGGGATATCTGGTCAAAATTCTTGAAAATTTTAGATTTTGATCATATGGCTTTATCATCTGATCCATTCCTAAATTCAAACTATTTTAAGGCTGTACTCAATTTAAATCAATATCTCAATGTCAGGCTGTAATCAAATATAAATTTATTTAACTTACTGAGGTAACGTATGTGACATTTTCAAGATGGCTCAAACGCATATTACGGAAAAACGTTTGATACGAGAAAAAAAATCTAGACGAAATTGTAGAGCATAACGTTTTCTCCTGGAATACACCCATTATTTGAAACTTTGACGCGTCCGAAATGTGAGATTCGCAGGTGAATCCTTTATGCACATCATTTTAAAGGGATAATAAATGTTAAAACAAGGGGTACAACCACAATTAATTAATTAATTAATTTTGCATTTATTAGGAAAAATACTGTCCCTTCCGAGTTGATCATATATTTTTTATAAAGGGTGTAGAAAAGATACATCAGAGTCATGTATTATAGTAATTAACATCAGTTTGGTCACGCGTTACGCACATAGCTGGCGTCAAATTTTCAAATAGTGGGCATATTTTGAAAGAAAATGTTCCGCTCAACAATATTTTCCTTTGGCATTTTTCTCTCAGACCAACCGCCTTCACGTAAAATGCGTTTGAGCCTTCTTAAAATAAACAATTTGTATTCAGCCGAAGCCAGCCAGCTATCAGTCCCATAGGAAAGAAAAAAATATTAATAAAAATCAGCTATCTGCGTTTCGGAGTTGTTTCCCCATCTTCAGGATCACTTTCTAAAAAATTAACAATGTAACAAAATAAAAATCATATTACATCAGCATTTCAACATCCATAATCATTTTTTTATATATAACAACATACAATCATTTATATATATATATATATATATATATATATATATATATATATATATATATATATATATATATAACTACAGATACTCTACATTTACATTAATAATTATTTTAGCTTTTAGTCAGCATAATGTTTTATACAGGATACTGTTTTTGTCCTTTTTGCACTTTTAAATGTTACCCAAGGGTCATTAGCTCATACTTGTTAGATCAGTTATGAAATGATCTTATTAGACTATGCACTCATGATAAGCTCACTGTTATATTCAACTAATCAACCAAATAAACAATAACCTACCACACATTATGTCTAAATTTACTAATTAGTGTACTAAAAATATTTTTTTATGTTCTTTTAATTTATATAATCACTCTATTCCAAGCAGTTATCAATATTAATTTAATTTTACTATTATGACTTATATTATTTTTGTTTTATTTTTATCTTATTGATTATATCTGTATAATGGGTCCCAAATGTTTTTGTATATATATGTATATATTCTTTCCAGATATTGAATATTTTAAACATCAGGACAAAGAATCAATTCATTGTCTTTCAAATAAGAAAACATATCTGTTCTCTACCCCTGAATAGTGGGATAAAATTATGACAGAAAAAAATCCCCTCCCTCTTAAAGATAACTAAAGATTCTGAGTATTTTAAAGTAACTGAAGGTTAATCTTCCATTTCGCTTAGGTCTAATATTAAAAACTTTTTTGATCAGAGTTATACAAGAAAATATCTATAAAATATGTACTAATGTCACTCCGCTTTAGGATATATAACACTAGCTTACATGTTTTGTCTACTCTTGCCAAAATGTATCAGTTTTTTATACTTTCTAGTACGGAAAAAACATAGAAAAAAATTTATCACGTCTAGTTCAAAAAATATTTACTGAATACTTTAAAACAAATAATAGCACAAAATATAAAAAGAAAAAAAAATAGAAATGATTGATTTCTATGATTGACAAGACGCGAGCGTGTTACAAGGTGTTGGAGGTCTAGACAGGCTGGACTTCTTACTCCTATTCATTCAGATCTCAGTTCATATAGTTGTTTTACTTTAAATATTCCGGCTTCACGTGAAAAGTAAATGTGATAGAGGATATCAGAAGATAGATGCTTATTCTGGATTAAAAGTCCTTTAAAAAAAAAAAACCTGAAATGATTTCTGGAACTGTTGAACTGAGTCCATCAGGTAACATTAGCTTTGAAATTTTTTTAACACATTATTTCTTTTAAAGCTTATATCTTTATACCTACTGAATGAATTATAACGTAGGAGGTCTTGTTTTAAAGAGAATTTAATTGCCTTAAATTTGGGCTTTTTACTTTTTTCGTAAAACTAACAAGAACTTCATTTTTATCAAAGTTCTATTGAAAAACATTATTTTTATTTTTGCCCGTTTTTTTTTTTTAAATTAGAAGGGGGTGGAGAAAAACGGGTGGCACCTCAGTATTATGTTGTTCGTGAACTACAAGAAAAATCATATACATCTCATGGCATAAAAAAAAAAGTCAAATTTTGTAAATTAGTGTAATCATTTCATTTCTTTCTATATTTTTTAAACTCTCAGATTGAATAATATAATTCGTAGCTAAACCTTAAAAAGGGATACTTAACTAAACCGTCATTTAATGATAGATCTGAGAAGACAGTTAGCAGTAAACAGGACAATAACAGGGCTGATGAGCTCTTGGTCCAATTAGTGAGTGGGAGGGGGGCTTGAGGGGGGCTGGGGGCGTGCGGTCGTGAGTGCCCCGAGGCTATATTCCCACGCCACTTCTTCTGTACTCTTTGTAGTATTTAATTACTAAAACTGTAAGCAATATGTCATCGCGTCAAGCCGTTTTATGGTCTACGGTTCGGCACGTCAGTGTTAGTCCTATGTCTAGCCATCTTGAAGACGATCCAATAGATCATAAAAGTCTAGTAATAATATTAGGTAATAATTTGGGCATTAATACGAGAGATACGTTTGCATTGAATGTATTGATATACATAAGGGCGTAAGGATAATTTTTTTCAGGGATTTAAAATGATGAAGGCAAATAACCACCTAAATGTCTTTAATCGCCATATTTGGTGTAATATTTAACGATAAGCATGAAAATAGGATGAAAAACTATTGTTTAAATTACCATAAATATTACTACAAATACAAATCTATATAGGTGGGTAGGAAAAGTAATTTTTTTCGTACATTTCGCGGGATTTTGATTTAGAGGATATATTCGGATATTTAGAGTATATGTATGAAAATTGGATCGTATCATACATCTATTTTTATTATACGAAATTATTAAAAGAGAGACATATCGACGTCTTTTTTTTAAAATGGCTTAGGCGCCAAAAATTTGAAATTTAGGTTTCAATTGATTAAGGGTCATAAACACCCCCCCTATCGATCTCCGCTCACGATATATCGAGAAAAAAAAATTGGAAATGGCCTAAAAATCTAATATTGATGACGTAAGCACCAAATACTAACGACTGTCAGTCGTCGCGCTGGCCTAAACCAGTACTAGAAGCCTTAAAAATATATTGTAATTATAAAGATCTTGCCAGGTGAATAAAATCCTACCGTATTCAATTAAAAATAATATTTTAAAAATATATATTGTTATTTGGGGAAAAAACGTTTTATCTCTTTCCTGTAAAGTTTGCTAAATGGCGCTTACGTTTTCAAAAAACGACGTCGATATGTAGGTATTTATTAAACAAGCTGTAATCGGTTTAACATAATTTTGAAAATATGAAATGAAATTATGTGATCAATATATTAAATAAATTAAATGTTGCTTTTCAAATTGCATTCATATTTTTGCTTTTTTGAATTTTATTCTATTATCACTCTGATCTTGTTCTTATTTAATATATATATATATATATATATATATATTATTCAGGTTCAGAAGCAATAAATCTATCAAATAATGTCAAAATAAATCAATATATATATATATATATATATATATATATATATATATATATATATATATATATATATATATATATATATATTGATTTATTTTGACATTATTTGATAGATTTATTTCTTCTGAACCTATCAAAGCGTCGATGGTTGGTTATTAAACAGCTATAGTTTTGTCTTACATGATTTACGAGTATACCATACAGTGTCCCCTGAATAAAATGTACTTAACATGCTTACATAAAAAAAAATTAAATTAACAAGTGCCATTTGATATCGTTAAGTATTAACAATTTCTTAAATGACATGGCTACTTAACTACAACTTGGGGCGGCTAGGCAGCCAGAAGCCAGGCTATCATTACAGAAGTTGATTTGGTACACGAGCCACCTTTTCAGTGTATCACTGTGATTGTCTTGGCTACCTGCCAATCTTCTCCATCTCATTAACATAATGTTCCATGGACATCACCTGCTCCTTGCCAGGCCAAAGTGAAACATATTCTATATGGATCCCATCTTACTTGGAATGCAGAACAACCAACAATCTTAATAATAGCCATCGACTATGGTTGATTGGCGAACGGAGGGATATCGATGAGACTGAAGAGTTTAGACTTGTTTCATAAAGATGGCTTACACTAGTGATGTTAATATCGAACAAAAATATCGATATATATCGTATCGATAGTTTTCCTGTATATCGTAATAGTGGTTCGATATATCAATTAAAATATCGATATTTCGACATTTCGGGTCTCGTTAGGGTTAGGAGGGTTGTCCGCCCTTCCAATAATTGGAAAACCCAAAAAGTTGGAAACTTTTAGATTTGAGAAGCTACTTCAAACTGCGAAAATTGTGGTAATACATTTTACTCAAAGAGTTACTCAAATTTAAAACCAATTGGGATTTTGTCGATATAGCGTGGTGTTTGACTAGAAAAAAAAAGTATTGTTGTCAAGAGTCAACATTCGCAACAGCTAAGTGTAAGTTCAAATCCCAAAAGAGTTCAGGAAAATCACAATATTTCATAATCTTAATCTTAATAATCATTATTTCCAATTGTCTAGAGTTTATATACTGGATTAAGAAAAGGTTGATTGTTTACTTGAAGAGAGAATTATGGAGAGGTGAGAAAGTAGTTGGATGGATAAAAATAAATAAAAGATAGAAAAAGAAAATGGTCTGTAATCGAATAAAGAAGAAAAGTCTATGAATTATGTGTATGAGTGAAAAAAAGAAATAAATGAAAAATGTGTATATATAAATATTTTATCTACTATGGATTGATCAGTGCGCTGTGTATTATAGCAACCCAATGTGCAGCACTGATTTTCAATAAATCATTTCTCTCTAGGAAAATTAAAATATCTAATTTAGACGGCAAATTCGGTCAAAATTGTCGGGAAATTTTAGATTTTATCCCACCAATAAATCATAGCAACAACGTTCCTGGAATAGGATAATATGCATAAATTAACAAGTCTTAGATTCGTAATAGCTTTAATAGCAACGATTTAATATTCATGTATTACTTATCACAAAAAAATTATCAATTTATCAACATTTGTCAATAAAAGAACAAACATATTATTAGGAACAAGAGAAAAAAATTAATAAAACTGGTAAAACATGTGTAAAATTTAAAAGGAAGAAATTACATCTATGTTGAATGAATAATTACTGAAACCTATCTATAATATAAGGCCTTGTTGACATTTTTATTTTTTTTATTTATTTATATTTTTGGGGATGGAGGGGGAATATCGTAATCAAATTTTAACATGATATCAATATATCAAATTAAAACTATCCGACAGAAATAGCGATATATTTCCTCAAAAATATCGATATTTGATATGTTTCCAACATTCCTTGTTTACACCCTTGCCAAACAACGACAAGAGCTCTCAACAACAAGCGTGCAGATGGGGAATTTGGATTGGTTAGTGCATGTTGTGTTTGTGGCCAATCCGGTCTAGTGTCGGTTTTTGTACATAATTCAAAGGAAGCTTGCGCCAAGTGCTACTTGAGCGCTAGTTTCGCATCCACTAGTGGATTCAAGGTGGAGCTTTCGAGTTGAAGTCAATAATCCGCAAAAAAAAACTATAAATACATTCCTTGTTTACACCCTTGCCAAACAACGACAAGAGCTCTCAACAACAAGCGTGCAGATGGGGAATTTGGATTGGTTAGTGCATGTTGTGTTTGTGGCCAATCCGGTCTAGTGTCGGTTTTTGTACATAATTCAAAGGAAGCTTGCGCCAAGTGCTACTTGAGCGCTAGTTTCGCATCCACTAGTGGATTCAAGGTGGAGCTTTCGAGTTGAAGTCAATAATCCGCAAAAAAAAACTATAAATACATTCCTTGTTTACACCCTTGCCAAACAACGACAAGAGCTCTCAACAACAAGCGTGCAGATGGGGAATTTGGATTGGTTAGTGCATGTTGTGTTTGTGACCAATCCGGTCTAGTGTCGGTTTTTGTACATAATTCAAAGGAAGCTTGCGCCAAGTGCTACTTGAGCGCTAGTTTCGCATCCACTAGTGGATTCAAGGTGGAGCTTTCGAGTTGAAGTCAATAATCCGCAAAAAAAAACTATAAATACATTCCTTGTTTACACCCTTGCCAAACAACGACAAGAGCTCTCAACAACAAGCGTGCAGATGGGGAATTTGGATTGGTTAGTGCATGTTGTGTTTGTGGCCAATCCGGTCTAGTGTCGGTTTTTGTACATAATTCAAAGGAAGCTTGCGCCAAGTGCTACTTGAGCGCTAGTTTCGCATCCACTAGTGGATTCAAGGTGGAGCTTTCGAGTTGAAGTCAATAATCCGCAAAAAAAAACTATAAATACATTCCTTGTTTACACCCTTGCCAAACAACGACAAGAGCTCTCAACAACAAGCGTGCAGATGGGGAATTTGGATTGGTTAGTGCATGTTGTGTTTGTGACCAATCCGGTCTAGTGTCGGTTTTTGTACATAATTCAAAGGAAGCTTGCGCCAAGTGCTACTTGAGCGCTAGTTTCGCATCCACTAGTGGATTCAAGGTGGAGCTTTCGAGTTGAAGTCAATAATCCGCAAAAAAAAACTATAAATACATTTGTTTTCCATTAGTCTATATTTGTTTCTATGAATAATCTGAATCAAATAATTAAACAATAGCAATACATTCTCAATTTAAATCATAACACATAACAAAAATAGATTTGTTAATGTAGAACTATACTTAAATTTTCCGGAGGACTCCCCTCTTACATGAGGTATCTCTTTTTTCTGACCCCCTCCCCATGTTAGCCCTTCCCCCAAAAAATTAAATCCTGGATCCGCTACTGGTAACGTGGTGTTGCTTGAGAATTATGAGCAGATAGTAGAGGCATTTCTACTCTGTGCAGTTTTTTTATTTCTTTAAGTTTAAAAATAACTGAGACAAGCTCGATTTTCTGTTCCCATCATCTTCGTCTTTTACAGGTCCTCTCTTGTTCATTTCATGAGTTTATGTGGCTCTATCCTGCTTTCCGATGGCAATACTTTCTTGGTGTCTTTCTTTTCTAGGTCGTTAGAACCAAATTAACTCCTTGCATTCTGGATCTTCTCATCCTACGTCCTTCCATTCTCTTTTTGAATGCATGATCTCAACCTATCGATTTATATAACTCTCATATAAATTTCTTTCATTAAGAAAATCCTTCGTCTGTCGGATATCACTTTTAAGTACTACCTATTACATAAAGCGAAATAATATACCTGGCGTGCCTGACCAAATCAATGTCGCTCAAATTCTATTCTCAATACTCAAAATGCATAACAGGGGCAAGTGCATTAATTGTAAATCAATTTACTGGGAGAGCTGCCTTATAAAGGAATTTGAAGTAAATACTAAGTAAATAGTAAAATCCCCATAGTTGGCAGCTTTCCCAACAAAATAAATCTCCATGTATGCATTTGCCCCATTTATGAACTTACCCCGACTTATCTTAGTTTAAGAAGTTTTCAAATTCATTGTACCTAATATCATAAGAACTAATATCATAATTTGAGACAATATTTTTCATTATAATGCTCTTTATTATATTTCTGTCGTGATCGAATAATTTTGCACTGTAGATATTAAATACGAGAAAATTTTGATATTTTAAGCGTTGGTTTGCTAAATATTAGTATCACCTAAAAGCGCTTTAATTTTAATTTCAAACTTATAATTGTCAAAATCCTTTGTATTTTAAAAGTGCATGAGTCGTGAAGCTAAAACAATAAAAAAGTTTTTTACTATTAATATTATTATTATAAAGAATTAATATAAAGAAAAATAAATATATTTGTTTTGTAATTTATTCATAATTATATTTTTCTTTTACATTTTTATTAAATATATATAATCTTCTGCATAATTTTTGAAAATGTGCTTCTTTGCCGCCTTAATAACTAGAAGTTAGTAAGAACTCCGATAGAGCGCTCCACATGTCAAAGCACCCCGTCAACTCTCACCCACACTTTCACTATCCCATCTTCAAATCCAAGCTCATCAAAGCATTTGTATATTAAAAAAAACTTATTAATTGGAACAGATCAGAAAAAAACTTTAAAAACCACTAGAGGAAAAATAATGATATCTAATTATTTTTTATCTTTCTTATTTATCAATGAATAAACTTCAAAATTTATCAGAATCTGACTATGAATTACCTATTTCTCTGAGTTCACTGATTTTAAATCCGAATTGGGATGTAATTTCGAAATCTTGAATTACTTCATTTGTATCCGAAATGTATCATTCACTACTTCATTACTCTGTATCTTTATTTTTATCTGATAAACAGGAATTTTGTATATATTTATATTTGATATAAATAAAGTATGATTTGGGCTTATTTTTCCATATTTCATCAAACCTTAAAAAAATAGTTAAAATTTTATGAGGTGGAATTGACTGACTGCATGTATAAATTCAGATGTTAAATAAATACAAAATATAAGATATATTTACATAATAAATCGAAAGAATATTTTAATCAAAATCAATAATTATTCAAATAATTTTAATTTGCATTTTAATTACATTTTGATTAAATATTTTCAATGTTATAATATTAAAACGAATTCCGTTAGTCATACTTTTTCGCCTTGTAATTACGAATTTAATTAATATTTCTATTAATTTTTTTAAACATTATATGAATTTATTCATTAACGGGTTGTCCTAAAATGGCCAATATCAAAAGACGTCCGTTTTCGAACTGTTTGGCAGCACTAAAAAAAAAATTGGTTTCTATCACGGGTAAAATAAGTTTGAAGTTAAGGATTCAAGAATTTATCATCAAAAATTAAAATTAAAATAAAAAACATAATGATAAACTTATATTCACATTTTTAACTACCTATAATAGATAAAGAATACAAAATAAATAAGTAATATGTTACGATGGTAACTTAGTTTTGAAACGTAACCTCAACAAATATATCAGACAGAATTAGTTTGAATAATTCATTTTCCCAAATTATTATTAAAATTAACATGTTAAATATGTACACTATATTATAAAGTATAATCCGAGTTCCTGAATGATATATTAGAATGATTTATAGAAAGTTCAATTTTCAGATAAATACCAATGAATAAATTTAGTATTTAGATAGACACCATAAATCAATATCTTATGTACCCATAATGATACATACGTTAAGAATCAAGAACTGGGACAAATAATTAAATGAGAAAAAGTTGTATCTTATTCTTTTATTACACAATAAAATGGTTATAGAATTGCCGAAGTCTATCAATTCAAAAATAGATCTCCAAATTCAAGTAAACAGTTATTTTTGTAATTATTTACATTTAAAGTTCTCTGTTGATATTTTAATCAAAACTTACCAAAAGTGATTAACTAGAATTTTTGTCACGAGGAAAAGCTTAATTTTGCCGTCCCTTCTTTAATCTCCTTTCTCCTAGGTTGTTTGTTAACGCAACCGTATTGATGTTTGTTGTAACTACAAACTAGCAATGTTGATGCATCTTTCAGTTTATTCGTTGTTATGACCAACTACTTTTTATTTATTATTTTTATATAATTTATCATTTTTTCTAAAACAAAATTTTGAGTCTCTCAAATGTATGTATGTAGTCTCGCATAAGTCTCTCAAAAAAACTCAAATCTTCCAAAATAACTAACCAGTCAAAGTTTCGCATATCCAAGCATTATCATAACAATGATACATAACATCATAAAAATGCAAAATGATCAAATTAAACATAATATTTTATTTAAGTTCAATTATATCTGGCATCATATACATTAATGTCAAATGAGCATAGATCACGCAAATGCTTGTATGAGTTCTCTTTTTATAAGGTTACTATGTTATTTATATGTTATTCTTACATAAGATATATTATTATAATAAGATATATTGAAAGTATAATATATATAAGATATATTATAAGATATCTTACATAAAATCGAATTTATTAAAATTTATAACTATTAAGTAATTTTGAATAAGTAGTAATTAAAACACGATGGCATCATTTTAATTTTATTGTGTAGTGTTCCTTTTTTTTTTTATTGTTCAATTATAATTGAAGGCATGGGTGGATGATGGAAGGTGTTATTTTACAAAGTTAAAGTTTTGAGAAAATGACAAATCATGATTTTATTAATGTAATTTTTCAAAGACATGATCTGTCCAAACCACTGAGAAATACTGCGATTTACGAAGAACCATAGGCTGTAAATGTTACAAGGCGAAGAAAAGCACATCAGGCCTTCATTTTTTTAAGAAAAATCAGCTTTCGAAAATTTATTTATAATATTACTTTAGTAAATCCTGAAACGGGTGCTAAGCAAATTGACCTGTTAGAATTTTGGACCATGGAGGGCCATACAAGGAAATCATATTACATTATCATTTTATGAGGAAAAAGAGAGGAAAAGAAAAACAAATCCAATACAAGGGAAAGAAAAGGAAAATCAATGATTAAAATAAATAAAAATATATATTAGTGAATAGACAAATCAAAAAAGAAAAAAAAATCTATTTATATAATGAATGCTAAGAAATTAGTCTTATATACATAATCGATTGATAATTATACTGCGCCTCTAATAATCCAATGCATTTTAGCAGCATTAAGAAGGGAAATATATATTTTATTAAATATAAATATATATATATTTGAAAGAAAATCGATATTTGAGGTCATTAGTTTTTATTAATATACTTTGTACATTTTATTTTTTATATCTACTTAAATCTTGGACAATAATATTAACTCTATCAAACAATATACTATTTATACAAGAAAAAATTTACAATATAAATATACATCATTAATGCCCCAAATGAGGTGGTAACACTTACACAAATAATTAAGTACATCCATTACGAGATCCTCCATTTTGGTATATAATTAACACTGGGATAAGAAACAAAAAAGCTGGGCAGTTTTTTAACCGCACGCAGCTTCACGAAGAGGAACTTTAAAAGAAAGAAAGGATCGATTTGACTAGATGAAAGGATTGAACTTGGAACCTTAGGCTCCAGTTCATCGGCTTAGGATCTCGTCTATCGTGAACCCTCTCTTCGGGCGGGGAGGCTCCTGATGAGTGAGGAGGTGAGTCTTCAGGTTGGATTTTTGGTTGAAGGATCTGCTGCAGACAGGACACTTGTGGGGAGAATCGTCCTGGTGCAAGATCTTGTGGACAGCGAGAGTCCTGGATTGGCAGAAACCTTTGCCGCATTCTCCGCATTTGAATGGTTTTTCCTTGCTGTGGATATATCTGAAAAACAAAAACGAAATTCTTAGCTTCACAGTACTCCACAATTCGTTAGTTATTAAGGTATAAACTGAACCGAAACTCGTTTTATCAATATGACTTTTCCGAAATCACCTCCAGTAAAGGACTATCAAAATAACACAATCGTTGTGTAAATTTTCGAAAACATTCAGCTTTAATTGAGACGACCAATCGGATCGATTGATAACTACTGATACCAAATCGGAATCACGAGGCCTACGAATGATTCATTCATTTCCTCAAACCTGTTTATAAGCGCGATAACACTTTTAATTTATTTATCTTTTAAATTATTACTTTCTTTTTTTTTTTTAATTGTATATTTCTTTTTTAATAAATAGTATCGTTTGATATCAGATGTAAGACATATTGCTTCCAATTACCTGTGATCCCTGAGGTGGTCCTGCCGCCTGAAGGCCTTCCCGCAGATGTCGCAGGAGTACGGCCGCTCATCAGTGTGCGTCCTCTCGTGGATCAAGAGGTTGTAGGACTTGGTGAACTGCCTGTTGCAGAACTTGCAGATGAACTGCTTCTTCGGCCTGGAATAAGGTCTCGCAGGTGGTATAGCTGGTTGCGGGTGGCATCTCAACCAATGTGCAAGGAGCAACCCATAAGGTTCCGCTGGCTGGTAGGCCGGCTCCTGAGGGTTGAA